>RJWM01003993.1:0-106369 GCA_004363535.1 Dasyprocta punctata
CCTTCCTTTGCACAGGATGAGGATGTTTACAAAGTAAGAACCCTGGCTCCCTGCTGAGTCTCTCAGCTAAACTTTTGGCCTTCTCAAATTGCAACAATGACCAGGTAACTGTGCTCTATAACCCAGGATGCAGAGCTGCTGAGTTACTTAATTAAGCTGCTAGATTTCTCAAGTTGACACAATGTATAAACCATAGCAACACCTAATTGTGAATACAGCATCATTTTTAGGCAAAATTTTAGTGTTGATGGGCTTTCTGCTTTAGTTTTTATTTTTCCACATTGTGACAGCACAAAAATTTAGCTTACTGGGAATTCAATAGCAAGTAATTTTGCTTATATCAAGAGTTTAATGTATGAAAACATAAGTTCAGTAAACTAATTAGAAAATCTGTCCAATGTTTAAAAACTGATCTAATGAAGCAGAAGGAGATTTTATATGCTAACTTGGAATATTTTTCCAAGCTAATAAGTTGAATCTAGAGCTGTAAAAGAATCTCTGTGTACAGCAGACACTCAAATAGAGCATGAAAGAAACAAACTTGTTTTTTAAAGTTTTATTTATTTATACTCCACTCCAAAGAGATTTCATCTGGAGGGATCACTCTATTATTGTATGAGGTCTATGTAACATTCTCCAGTGTTTTATATTTTCTGAAATCCGTTTGTGTCACTTGAATTCCAAAATCCTTTAGTGTTATAAGAAACACTCAAAATTCTTTTAGGGATTTCTGGACCATATTGGTCATGTGTATTAATACTAATAATAAATACATAGATTTTAGATATTGCTCGTTGAGAAGAAAGGCGACTATATTAAAATCCTCAAATTCTGAAGGTGTTGTGAAGAGAAAGAAAATCACTAGAGATTTTAATAAAAAGCAGTATTTTGCTGTTTATACTTCCAATAGTATTCCTATTTACTATACATTTTAACAAATTCTGATCACACTCCACATAGTGTTTTAAACCCTGCTTTTAAATACCGGGTGGACTGTGTCATTTAACAATGTGGAAGGCATTTCTGAAGTTATAAATATTCTTCTACAACATGATTTTGATGATTAAATATTATTTAATCTGCTAACCATACCATCATTCATATACACTGAAAAAAAATTTTGAAAAATGGCTTGTTGGTATTATAAGTTACATGGTGAAAGAGTTTTTCCTTTTTATATTAATGGAATAGAAAGTCCTGTAAAGACAAACAGACAGACAGACAGACACACACACAAATGCACACACACACACACAACTTTTTCATCAGAAATGATGATTTTTGCAATATTATCTAAAGCATAAAGTATAAAACAGAAAACTTGTTTTTCATTATATTCATTTTTGTACAATTATGCACTGTGGAGAAAGGGATATTGAGAAGCGTAAAAGAGGAGAACTGACCCTAGGGTGCACTGGAGATATTTAGAAGGCTATTGGAAAGAATGATGTGGTATGCAGACTTTGAAGATGGTCCCCAGGGATTCCCATCTTCTGTCACACACACCCTTTTGTGACCTCTTCCTGGAGTGTAGACTAGCTCGATGACTTGGCTGTAGCCAATAGAATATGGCAAAGGTGATGGGCTGCTTCTTCTGTGATTAGGTCAAAAAGTATTTTGACTTCTATTGTGCTGAAAGATCTTTCCCATTGTCTTGCCAGCTCGCATACTTTGGTGAAACCATCTGTCAGGCAGGAAAGATACAGTGGCCCATGAGCTGAAAGCCACCTCTGGTCACCAGCTCACAAGGCACTGAGGTCCTCAGTGCAGTAGCTTGTGAGGAGCTGACCACTGTCAACACTCAGTGCGGGAGCCCCAAAAGTTGGCCCTTCCCGGCCAAACCTCCAGACAAAGCCATGGACCTGGTCAGCACTTCAGTGGAAGGAAGGATCATGAAACAGAGACCCCAGACTCTTTGCCACTGAAACTGAGACAGTAAATATGTGTTGTTTTAAACTGCTAAGTTTTGGAGTAACTTATTACACAGCAATACAAAGGAACACAGATTTTCCCAGAAAGCAGCAAGGACAAATTCAAGATCATGCAAGAGATGCTTATACTGAAGAGTACGGAAAGTATTTCAACTTTTATTTTTCATGGTATTTTTGTGTATTCATCTCAGATGCCTGTTTTTGGATTGGGTCTTTGAATTCGGGGGGCCTGATGTTTTTCAATTCTTATATGTTCTAGATATAAGTCCTTTGTTTGAGGGAAAGTTGGCTAAAATTTTTTCCCATTCTGTGGGTTTTCTTATCACTCTATTGGTGATTTCTTTTGAAGTGCAAAAACTTTTTAATAAGATGAGATCCCATTTGTTGATTCTTTGAAGTACTTCCTGTGCAGTTTGTGTTCATGAACTCTTTGCCTACCCCTATGTTTTCAAGATTTCTACCTATCTTGCCTCCCAGTAGATTTAGTGTTTCTGTTTTAATATTTAGATCTTTGATCCATTTTGACTTTAGTGCGTGGTGTTAGACATGGGTCCAGTTTTAGTATTTGGCATGTGGAAAGCCAATTTTTCCAGCACTATTTATTAAAGAAGCTATCTTGCTTCCAGTGAACATGTTTGGCCCTTTTGTCAAAGATAATGTGGCTGAGTGTCTAGAGGCAAAGACAAAAATCACATGATCATCTCAATAGATGCAGAAAAAGCTTTTGATAAAGTCCAGCACTCGTTCATGATAAAAAAAACCCTACAGAAAATTGGAATAGATGTCTCTGCCTCAATCTGATAAAATCCATTTATGACAAACCAACAGCCAACATCATACTAAAAACAAAGCTTTCATTCTAAAATCAGGAATAAGACAAGGATGTCCACTATCACCGCTCCTCTTCGATATAGTTCTGGAAACGTTAGCCAGAGCAATTAGACAAGAGAGATAAATAAAAGGAATAAGGATAGGAAAGGAAGAAGTTAAATTATCATTATTTGCAGATGACATGATACTCTTTGTGGAAGGCCACAAAAACTCCATCAAAAGACTACTTGACTTAATAAACAAATTCAATAGCATAGCTGGATACAAAGTTAACACTCAAAAATCAACAGCATTCCTGTACCCAAATGACAAATTCACTGAGAGAGAAATTATGGAAATAACACCTTTCACAAACATATCCAAAAAAATGAAATATTTAGGAATCAACCTAACAAAGGATGTAAAAGACCTATACATTGAAAACTGTAGTACTCTAAAAAGAGATTGAAGAGGATACCAGAAAATGGAACGATATCCCTTGCTCCTGGATAGGAAGAACCAACATAGTGAAAATGGCCATATTCCCAAAACTGCTACACAGATTTATTGCAATCCTGATCAAAATACCATTAACATACCTCACAGATCTAGAGAAAACATTCCTAAAATTCATTTGGAAACAAAAGAGACCTAGAATAGCAAAGGCAATCCTGGGCAACACAGGCAAGGCAGGAGGCATCACAATCCCTGACTTGAAATTATACTACAAAGCTACTGTGATAAAATCAGCAAGGTACTGGCAAAAAACAGATCTGAGGATCAGTGGAACAGATTAGAAGATGCAGACACAACTACGAAGACACTCCACGTCATATTCTTCCACATCTTTTAAATGGCTGTGTGGTTGCCAATTGTGTAATATACTACAATTTAGTCAGCCAAATCTCTAGCATTAGACACTTAATGCTACATTTGAATCCATGGAATTTGGGCAGTCCTAGAAAGTTAAGGTTATGGGATGTCAATTGTGTTTGGCTTTATCTTAGAGATGTAAATGATAACTTTCAGAGGACATACATTTTAAAGCTAACTCTCCCAGGCACACTCTGTATTACTTGCCAGAAATTCTCACCAGGGCTCTTCTGAGCTGTGTTAGTTGAAAGGGCTTAGACAAACGAACCAAGGGGCTGAGGAGTGGTAGCAGGGTTGGGAAATGTTAAGCATCTGTGACCTCATGGTTTATCCAAAGTCTCGGCCTTCGGGGGAAGAGATACGTTGTCTTGGGACACTGAGCTGTCGGAACACCATCGCTCAGTGTTAAAATGAGACAGCTGGCTCCATGTACGTTAGCAGGGCTGGAAGAATGAAGCAGCTGGCCTGTGTCACAGGGACAGAGGTCTCCCCAGAATCCTCAGGGGCACATGCTTGGCTTTAGGGTTTTCACCATTGGACAGACAAGTAGTATATGTGGTATGTATCAACTTTTCTTTTTCTTAATCTTAACTTTCTATCTGCTAAGTTGCATAAAGTAAGTTTCAAATAGATGTTTAAACATTAAAAAAAAAAGATACCTCTCAGAAATTTCCAAGTGACTATCTTCCTAAACATTTCATTTTGTACTTTGCTGACTTTTGGCAATCCACATTTATATTCTAGTTGAAAGTATGTGACATATTGCCAGCAATTTAGAAATCCTACATTCAAGTTTTCTTCCCTCATGTTCAAGTAATTTCATTTAATGTATGAAATGAATTAATATGGAAGATCACACACCTAATGATGTGTTTTGCCCCGGCATCCAGAAGATACATTAATGCCTCATCTAGTCCTACATTTCTGTGAGTTTGACTTCATGAGTAAAAGTGGTTAGAAAAATTATTGGGTGACATTGAACCCAGGGTTAATAATTTTCATTTTTCTCTGAACACAGCTCAGTGCTAATGAAGTCTCTCTTCCTACACCTGCTTCTCAGTAAGCGGACTTTATGTCTACATGATGGCCTGTGCGAATCCCTTTACAATGAATACCGGGGTTTATAAGATCTCCAGGCACCTTTTGCAGATACACAGTCTGGATCCCTTGTACTGGGCCAGCAGTTTTCTCTTACTCTGGAAACTTTGAAGAGAAGACTTTTATTGGTGCTCTGTATAGTTTGCTGGCAAAGTTTTTGGGTTTCTTTCCAGGAAATGTAATATATGAAATGAAGAGATTTCTTATTGCTACATATCTATGTGAGAAGTTTTGTGGTTTTGAAGGAGTGTCCAATCTCCAATTGCATAAGGTTAAGCTGACTTTGAATTTCTAATCAGAACTGAGGGTAACATAAATCTTTGTGTGCTTCAGAAAAGATTTCTCAAGCAGATTAAAAAAAAGCCTCAATATTTAAGGGCTATAAAAGCAGGTATTAGAAAAGGAAAATATGAAACAAATATTACCTCTTCCTACCTAACCTAGAAAAGTTGCTAGGTTTTTTTTTTTTTTTTTTGTGTTGGTATTTGTTTGTTTTGAGACAAGGTCTCATTGCCTTGAACTCACTATGAAGCCCAGGTTGATCTCAACCTCATGGTGATCCTCCTGCCTCAGCCTTCCAGGTGCTGGGATTATAGGCATGCATCACTATGATTACTTTAAAATTGCTAGATTTGAAGAAAGAAAGAACAAGCTGGCTTGTAGGGGACTTAGTGTGAATTCTTAACTATCTGGTTTTTGGTGTGTTCTGTTGTCGTGGGAAAGAACGTAAGTGTTTCTTGAACTGTGCAAGTGTCTCAGCCTCAGCAACTCATCTCATGAAATACAGAGAAGGTCTCGAAGGCCCAGCTTCTGCGTCTCATAACCCTGGGACCAAGCCCCATCGCATACCTGGACATTACGTGACTTTCTCTTTCCTTCTGTTCTTACCTGCTAACTTGGTTCGGGTTGGCCTTGAATTCACAGCAATCGTTCTGCTTCAGTCTCCTGAGTGCCAGGATTGCAGATGTGTGCCATGACACCCAATTTAAATGTGATGTTTTATTAGCTGGGTAATTTAAATTACCCTTTCCGTCTCCTCAGTACTTCCCTCACTCGGACATTTCTTCCCTTATCTTTCTCTATTTGGTAAAGGTCAAACCAACATACTGAATAAACGTTTTACTTTTTAAATTTTTTTATTAAACAAAACAAAACAAAACAAAAAGGATAAAAATGATACGGAATTTAAAAAAATAGGAAATTAACACTAATTAATATATTACATATTGTTATCTTAAAAGTAGTTGTTCAAATTATAAGATTTAGGCATAAAAATGATCAAACAATCAAACTTTGAAAACCACAAACTTCTTTTTGATGAACTAACAGAGGTTAGTAGTACAGTTATCTATCTTGTGTATATATATACATACACACGGATATACATACGTATGCATATAATCTTTTCCCTTCTTCCTTTTCTCCTTTTCCCTATCCCAGTTGTTCTTTCCTTTTGAGAACTTTCTTTGCCTTTCATTTTCACACTATCTATTGTATATTTTGGATTTTATTTAAAAAATCACAATGGAATTTAACTCTGAAAGCATCGAGGTCACATTTGTATTCTTGTAAGTTTCAGCATTCCCTGAGGGCTTAGTCACAGAAGATCTACATTTACAGCCTAATGTAGTGAAATGTCGACTTTCAATTACTCTGTTCAAAAATAAGAGATACAAGTGGAGATGATATGCTATCCCTAATTGCCATAAAGGGAATTGTTAAATATTGGGGACTAAAGAATACTTTCAAATTCCTGACAGATGTAAACTTTACAGTTACTATAAAGATAAGAGAACTTTGAAAGGTTCATCTTAAAATATAACGCATGCAACATGTATATTTTCTAGCTGTGCGATGGGCAGTTCTGTGCCTCAGTTTCCTCATCTTGATTGTTAGGATGATAACGTTACCTCCCGTTGTGAGGCTTACTTGAGGCAGAGCAAGGAACAGAAAACAGCCTTGACGCCAGCTCTGGCCCTTTCCTGGCCCGGCCTTCCCGGTGAGCGGTGGCCCGGTCCTAGAGCCCCGCGTCACCGGAGAGGCTCGCAGGAAAGGCGAAGCCCGCAGGGCCTGGCTCAGCCTCCTCCACCGCCAGGCCAACAGCTCTGTGTTCCTGACGTCACCAGTCACAGGGCCGCAAGGGCTCCGCAAACAGTGCTGCTGGGTTCTTGCCATATAGTCTTTAAAAAGTAAAAAGAAATTAATATTATTCCATCAACTAAGACAAAGGTAAGGGCAAAAACTCCTAATACTTCAGAAATATTTTCAAGTGAATTATACAAGAAATGCAGGCATTGCCCGAGGGCCTCACCTCCCTCGGGAACAGATTAAATTTGACCCAAATTCCATTTCCAGGGCCAAGAACAGGCAAAGTGCTACGCGTGTTTCTTTGAGTTTCCCACTCTTTAATTCCTCAGGTCTTGCGTCACACTTATTTTTTGCTGTCTGGGCTGAGCCCTGGGTCAGGGCCAGAAGCCCAGCCCCTTGTTCATTTCCCATAGACCTTTCACCGCTGTACCACTGTGATAATTTTCCTGAAAATCTGAGGTTCTCCTTTGTCCTCATGCAGCCTTAGGCCGTGCTGCTGGCCCTGCCCCTCTCTGTCCTGCTGTGACCCCTTCCATGGGCGTGGGCCACCGTGGAGTGGGATCCTGTCCTTGTCTGCCAGAGGCATGCTATGTGTCACTCGTTACTCGTGAGTAAGGTGTGTATGTGTTTGTGTCCGACGTTGCTATGTAAATTCATCTGTACAATCCATACATGTGACTGGATATGTGTATGTATTTAAGATTTCCTTGCGGTAATTGCAGTAGTTCAGAGGCCTCAGAACCTAACAGATTGGGTAACCTTTCCACAAAAATCTCTGTTATCAGTATACCTCTTGGAGTTGAAACTTGAAATCTATGGATTTACTTACTTTTCATTCTTGTCTACTTTCATCCATTAGTTAATAAAATCCTAAAGACTACCCCACTTAGAAAAAAAAAAAAACTTGTTCATATTTTTATTTACCCTGAATGTGTCTCCACTTAAACGTCAGGCATACGTCTTCTTTTTTATTTTCTTCCAGATCTTAGTGAACAAATTTGGCATACTTTAATATTTTATAGACATTGATCTTTTCTACTTTTGGCTTTGACCATTCTATGTGGAGTAATGCTGATTTGTCCGAGTGATACCTTCCAGCTGTCTTCCAGAACCCATGTGGAAACATTGTAGAGTCAATATTTCTTCCCACCCAGCTTCCCTCATGTCAATACCATTTGCTAATGGTATTGATATTAGAAAAGGAGGCAATTGCCTATTTTTTCATTGATGGATTGTGTAAGAGAGAATGCTGACATGGTATTTTAAAGGTAAATAGAGATTCTTTATAACAGATTATTTTTGCAGTAAAGAAGACTTGGAGATTTCAATCTCTTTCAGTCAGTAAACTAAGATAGTGGCTGAATGTTCAGTCTTAACTGTGTGATACACCTAGACACCATCTGGAACCAGGTAACATAGCCCTGTTTTTACTTTCTCTTCCCGTGATCACTGAATTCTCTCACAAAATTTTGCCTCCTCCTGCAAGAAAACATCATGCATCACTCAACAGTTAAGCTCCAAACCAAAAAGTGAGTTGAAGTGAATATGGGTGTATATAGAAGCTGGGACCCCAGGGCTTGGAGCTTAGGTTTAAATTTCTAACTTTTAGAAAATACTTAGTAAATATCTACCATGTATGTACAAGGTTCTGCACTTGGTACTAGGAGTATGAAAAAGATGCAGAAACACTCCGGGGCCCCAGGACATTATTGTTTTGGAAACTTACAAGTTCAGCAAATCAGAAAATGCCTGTGACTCAAAGGAGAGAACTTCCTGAGACACAAAGAAGACCAATGGGCCTATAAAGAAATGAAATTCTGCAACCCATGGGAACCAGGGAAGATTTCACTGGTGGAATCTTGGAAACTTAAATGGTGGCCAGCACGGGACAGGGAAAAAATTCAAGACGGGGGCGAAGCTTGGAGGTGGAAAAGTGCAGGACACGTACAAGAGCAAGTGATCATGTAAAGAAAATCAGTGGAATTTCAGTCTACAAACTAGATTGGGCCCAATCAAGAAGGATCTTTAGTATCAGACTAAGAAACTTCTTCTCTGCCAACCACGTAGACCTAGTGAGTCCAGGTTTTATAATAGCCTGTGTTCTGATGCATCCTGGGTAACCTGTGTAGGTGCCTAACTCGTGTTAGTTTAATAATGATTCATTTATTTATCTTCCCATCATAAGTGTCTATTAAACACCTGTCACATGGAAGGAGCTTGATAAAGGTGACTTTAGTTGAAGCCCCATTTCATGTTTTGTTTTGCTAGGTGAATATCAATCATTACCTGAAAACATTTCACACATTTACATACACCCCTCCCAAAGTTTCACAAAAAACAGATTTTAGAACTCGAGGTTTTATCTTAAGGTTTTTTTTTTTTTAATTTCTCAATTTTCTTAATGAATTTGGCAAGATCCATCTGGTATGAGTCACAGCTTTAACAAAGTGCAAAAACCGTTGTCAGTTTGGCAGTCATAGATTTCACATTGTTAGTTTTAGCAGGCAACAATGTGTAAAAGATTTGGGGATTTTTTATTTGCTTCAGAAAAGGCAGATTAGAAGTTTTAAATTGGGGAAAATCTTTTTTTTTTTTTTTGGATGGTTCCTATTTTTTGTAGAATAAAGTCTGAATATTTGCATAGCATTCAAAGCCTATAGGAATTTGCTCAAAAGAAAACTGATTTTTAAAGCTCATCATCTTCTTTGACACTTTCTCTGTGCCCAAGTTTCAGCCAGAGGAGAGCTCATCCTTTTTAGGCTCTATCATGAAGTTCAACCCTTTTATCTTTGCTGGAACTGTTTTTTCTGCTTGTGCATTGATTAGGATAGCTTTGCAATGGTAACAGATAAACTCCCAATCCTTAGGTGCTTAATGCGATAAAGGATGATTGAATTTTTGCTCAGATAATGGTCAGCTGCAGTCTCGTCTGGAGAATGGCCTTTGTCCACGTCTTCAGGGGTCTGGGTTTCTCCAATCTGTGGCTTTGTGCCCTTTACGACACGATGCCTAACGTTGTCCCAGTGTAGCATCTCTAGTGTGGCTGGTTGGAAGGGGAAGGACATGGAAGATCATGTCAGATGCAGAATGGACTGAAGCAGAAAGTGGCTGATGTCACTTCTGCCCACGTTCCATTGGTCAGATATGAGACAGCTGCCGTGGCAGCTGCCAGGGAGACTGGGACTATTCCTAGGAAGAAACACTATTCCTAGGAAGAAAAGGAAATGGTTTCTGGGAACTAACTGACACCCTCCATAGGCTTTACTCCTGGTCACATGTGATCTACCCATTCTTCCATTTTTACATAGAATATGCATACTCTTTCCCCATACGAGACACTGAGTAGATTGGCACCACCCTTGTCCTGGTAGCCTGAGTACAATATAAGGGACAGAAAGAGGCTTGTCTTCTCCATTGCTTGCTTGCTTTTGCTGTCTTCTGCTTGCCATGAGCTGTTTCTCCTCTGTGATGCCCCTCTGTCATGCCACCCTGCTTTGGAGCCAGCCAACTGCAGACTGAAACATCTACAAACTGTAAGCTAAATAAACTTTTTCCACTTTAACCTAGGGTGTAGGGTATTTTGTCTCAGCAATGAGAGAAAAGTAACTAAACAATGACTGGTGCATGCTTTATCTTACTTATTCCTTTGTCTTCGGACATTTTCCTTGGTGAAGGTAACCACAGTCTTGGTCAAAGGCAGAAGGCCTAGAACTGGGTCAGCTTTTCCCAGGTGGACAACTCCCTTATGTAGACATCTCTCCTAGACAAGAGCTCCTGGTTATTTGTGGCTGATGACTTCATCTCCTGACTGTCTGCAGAGCCTCACCATTCAGAAGGAAGCTCCCCTCTGTGCCCACATGAGGCTAAAGTCACCTCACTCCTCTACTACTCTCTCTGATCTCCTTACCAAGAGGCTGAAACAGGTGCATGAGGAAACCCCAAATCCCAGTCGTGAGGTTGTTGAAGGATGGAGGAATCCTTTCATTCAAATGAATAAAACTGTGAATAATAAAGGTTAGATGCAGCTGGTAGAGTCGCCTCTAATTCACTGAGATGCCAAAATTATCCTCCTGTGTAGTAGCTCCTGGGAAAAGGAATTTTCCACATATCTGAATGCCTTAGGTAGCTAATATTGACTGAAGTGCCTATGCTATGTTCCTTCATCATTTTATTTATTTATTTATTTTTATGTAAGAGAAAAAAGACCCATATAACAAAGACAAAAAGCAAAAGAGACAAACAAATGACAACAGCAAATCCACAACAGTAAAATTATAGGTTTACAAAACAAGATGATAGGAACTTGACAATGGTTGCAATATTGCGTATCATTACCTTTAACACGGTTGTTTACATTAACAGATATAGACATGCAAAATTGATCTAATCATATAAGTGTTAACTGATCTTTCTCAATAACTAATACATTCAGCAGTACAGACATTTTAGTTATCTTACATATATGTATATACAGATTTATGTCTTTTTCGTTTTTCCTTCCTTCTTTCCTCCTTTTCCCTTTCCCAATTAGTTTTGCTCTTTGAGTAGTTTCTTACCCGTACACAGTATTTATTGTAGATTTTGGATCATCTATACTGTTTCAGTTTCTTCCACTAGGGAGACAATACGGTATTTACACATGTGAGTTTGATTTATCTCACTTATGAGTATGGTCTCAAGTCGTGTCCATTTACTCATAAAAGTCTCAATGCAATCTTTCTTGATAGCTGAGTAGTATTGCATTGTATAAAAATACCACATCTTTTTTTATCCATTCTTTGATTGATGGGCACTTGGGTTGTTTCCAAGATCTGGCTATTACAAATTGGGCTGCTATCCCAGCACTCGGGAGGCTGAGGTAGGAGGAGCGTTGTGAGTTCGAGGCCCGCTTGGGCTACAATGCGAGTGCAAGGCTGGCCTGAGCAACATAGTGCGACCCTGCCTCGAAAAACTAGGGCTGGGAGTTTGGCTTAGCGGTGTAAGCGCCTGTCTGGCAGGTGTGAAGCTGTGAGTTCGATCCCCAGTGCCACAAAAAAAAACAAAAAACAAAAAAACCCCCCAAAAACCCCCCAAACCCCCCAAAAAACCCAAAAAACAAACAAACAAACAAAAAACCCCAAAAAACAAAAAGACCCAAAAAACAAAACAAAACAAAACAAATTGGGTTGTTATAAACATGGATTGTTGTAAACATGGGTATGATGTTTTCAATTCTTCCGGGAAAATGCCAGGAAGTGGGATAGCTGGGTCAAATGGGATCTCTAATCCTAGCTTCTTGAGGAATCTCCACACTGCTTTCCACAGTGGTTGCACCAGTCTACACTCCCACCAACAGTGGAGAAGAGTTCCTTTTTCCCCACAGCCTTTCCAGCATTTGTTGTTCCTTGATTTTTTAATCTTGGCCATTCTTTCTGGAGTGAGATGGGATTTCAGTGTTTTAATTTGCATTTCCTGAATGGCCATTGATGTTGAACATTTTTTCATATATTTATTTGACATTTGTATTTCTTCCTCTGAGAAGTGTGTATTCATCTCAGATGCCCATTTTTGGATTGGGTCCTTGAATTTTAGGGGCCTGATTTCTTTTCATCCTTTATATGTTTTAGATAGAAGTCCTTTGTCTGATGGAAAATTGGCTAAGATATTTCCCCAGTTGGTGGGTTTTCTTTTCACTCTGTTGGAGATTTCCTTTGACATGCAAAAACTTTTTAGTAAGACAAGATCCCAGTTGTTGATTCTGGGAAGTGTTTCCTGTGCAGTTTGATTTTTGTTCATGAATTCTCTGCCTACTCCTATGTCATCAAGATTTTTACCTACTTTGTCTTCCAGCAAGTTTAGTGTCTCTGTTTTAATATTTAGATCTTTGATCCATTTTGACTTTATTTTAGTTCATGGTGATAGACAGGGATCTAGTTTTAGTTTACAGCATATGGAAAGCCAGTTTTTCCAGCACCATTTGTTAAAGAGGCTATCTTTCTTCCAAAGTACATGTTTGGCCCCTTTGTCAAAGATGAGGTGGCAAAGTGTGTTTGTAGTTGTGGCTGTATCTTCTAATCTATTCCATTGATCTTCAGGTCTGTTTTGATTCCAGTACCATCCTGATTTTATCACAGTAGCTTTGTAGTATAGTTTCAAGTCGGGGATTGTGATGCCTCCTGCCTTCCCTTTGTTGCCCAGAATTGCCTTTGCTATTCTAGGCCTCTTCTGGTTTCAGATGAATTTCAGTAATGCTTTCTCTAGCTCTGTGAGGGAGGCAAGTGGTATTTTGATTGGGATTGCGTTACATCTGTATAATAATTTTGGGTGAATGGCCATTTTCATGATGTTTGTTCTTCGTATCCATGAACATGGAATATCTTTCCATTTTCTGAAATCTTCGATTTCCTTTTTCAGAGTAATGTAATTTTCACTGTATACATCTTTTACTTCCTTTGGTAGATTGATTCCTCAGTATTTCATTTTGTTGGATGTTATAGTGAAGGGTGTGGTTTCCCTTATTTGTCTGTCAGTGACTTAGTTGTTTGTGTACAGGAATGCTATTGATTTTTGAGTGTTGACCTTGTATCCAGAAACATTACTGAATTTGGTTACTACTTCTAGAAGTCTTTCAGTGGATTTTTGGGGGTCTTCTATGTAGGGTATCATATCATCTTCAAATAATGATAATTTTACTTCTTTTCCTATCCTTGTTCCCTTTATTTCTTTCTCTTGTCTAATTGCTCTGGCTAATATTTCCAGAACTATATTGAATAAGAATGGTGATAATGGACATCCTTGTCTTGTTCCTGATTTTAGGTTGAAAGTTTTTAGTTTTTCTCCATTTAGTAAGATGTTGGCTGTTGGTTTATGATATGGCTTTTATCAGGTTGAGGTAGAGACCATCTATTTTGATTTTCTGTAGGTTTTTTATCATGAATGGGTGTTGGATTTTGTCAAAAGCTTTTTCTGCATCTATTGAGATGATCATGTGGTTCTTGTCTTTGACCCTGTTGATATGGTGTATTACATTTATTGATTTGCATATGTTGAACCATCCCTGCATTCCTGGGATGAATCCCACTTGATCATGGTGTATAATCTTTCTGATAATTTTCTGTATTCTATTTGTCAGTACTTTACTGAGGATTTTTGCATTTACATTCATTAGGGAGATTGGTCTGTAATTTTCTTTTTTGGTTGGGTCTTTCTCTGGTTTTGGTATTAGGGTAATACTTGTTTCCAGGAGTGAGTTAGGGAGACTTACTTCCCTTTTGATTTCATTGAAGAGTTTGAGGAGTGTTGGCATTAAGTCTTCCCTAAATTTCTTGTGGAATTCAGCAGTGAATCCATCAGGGCCCGGGCTTTTCTTTGTTGGTAGGGTCCTAATTACATTTTCAATTTCAGTAGCTGAGATTGGGTTATTCAGGAGTTTTATATCTTCTTGATTCAGCTTTGGTAATTCATAGGTTTCTAGGAATCTGTCCATTTCTTCTGTGTTATCGAATCTATGTGAGTAAAGGTTTTCGAAGTAGGTGTTGGTGATCTTCTGTATTTCCACAGGGTCTGTAGTGATTTCATCCTTTTCATTTCTTATTGCATGAATCTGAGTTTTTTCTTTCCTCTTTTTGATAAGGTTGGCTAGGGGTTTATCAATTTTATTTACTCTTTCAAAGAACCAACTCTTTGATTCATTAATTCTTTGTATTATTTTCTTAGTTTCAATTGCCTTAATTTCTACTCTGATCTTGATAATTTCCTCCCTTCTTTGGGCTTTGGGCTTGATTTTCTCTTCTTTTTCTAGAAGTCTGAGGTGCAGCATTAGGTTGTTTATGTGTGCTCTTTCCATTTTTCTGAAGTGGGAGTTTAGTGTTATAAATTTCCCTCTGAGGAGTGCTTTCATTGTGTCCCACAGGTTCCGGTAATTTGTATTTGTGTTTTCATTGAATTGTAGATATTTTTAAATTTCTTCTTTAACTTCTTCTGTGACCCATTGGTTGTTTAGGAGAGTATTATTTAATTTTCATGTGTTTATGGGGTTATCATAGGGTTTTTTTGTCATTCATTTCCAATTTTACTGTGCTATGGTCAGATAATATGCATGGAATTATTTCAGTTCCTTTGCATTTACTTAAGCATATTTTGTGGACCAGTATATGATGTATTTTAGAGAATGACCCATGTGCAGCTGAGAAGAATGTGTATTCTGATGTTGATGGGGTGGAATATTCGGTACACATCTACTAGGTCCATTTGTTCACAAGTTTGATTTAGTTCTGTTATTTCTTTGCTGATTTTTTGTTTGGTTGATCCGTCTCTCTTGACAGTGGGATGTTAAGGTCCCCTGTTAAAACTGTATTATTGTTTATTTGGTTTTTCATGTCTATTAAGAATTGTCTTACATAGTTGGGGGCTCCCGTATTCGGTGCATATACATTTATGATTGTAATCTCTTTCTCTTGAAGTTTTCCCCTAACAAGTATGTAGTGACCTTCTTTATCTCTTTTGATCATTTTCGGTTTGAAGTTCACATTGTCTGCAGACATAATAGCTACCCCTGCTTTTTTCTGGGTTCCTGTTGCATGGAGCATTGTTTTCCAGCCTTTGATTTTTAGTTGGTTAATTTCCTTTTGAGTGAAATGTGTTTCTTATACACAGCATATTGTTGGATTTTGTTTCTTAACCCACTCTGCTAGTCTGTTTCTTTTTATTGGTGAGCTGAGACCATTTACATTGATTGATATAACTGATATATACTGGCTCATCCCTGTCATGATATCTTTCTGTTGTTGGTTTTCTACATTTTCTGTTTAATTATTTGCCCTGTTTAGTGGTTTCCTTTTGTTGTTGTTCTTAGGACTGTAGCTATCTTTGTCTCTTTCTAGAGTGTCTTTCAGTACTCTTTGTAGTGTTGGTTTGGTGGTCATAAATTTCTTCAGTTGTTCTTTGTCATGGAAGTATCTTATTTCTCCATCAGTTTTTAAGGATAGTTTTGCAGGGTACATCAATCTGGGTTGAAAGTTGTTTTCTTTCTGAACTTGAAATACTTCACTCCAAGCTCTTCTTGACTTAAATATTTGTGTTGAGAAGTCTGCCGTGATTGTGATAGGTTTTCCTTCATAGGTGATCTGTTTCTTTTCTCTGACAGCTTTTAGTATTTTGTTCTTGTGCTGTATTTCTGATAGCCTAATAACTATATATCTGGGTGAAGGTTTATTTTGGTTATGGTTAATTGGGGTTCTGTATGCCTCACTTATCTGTATATCAGATTCTCTTCCCATGTTTGGAAAATTTTCTGCTATTATTTCTGTGAATAGTCTTCGCAGGTCATTAGTATTGACCCCTGCTTTTTCATTGATGCCAGGGCTTTGCTCCTGGCTGGGCAGGCCCGTAACCTCTAGGACCTGCTGCACCGGCACAACCCTGAACAATGGAGCTCGCACCTTGTGCTCTAATGGGCAGAGCTCAAGTTCTCTAAGGCCCTGCAGCTATGCTGGCTGCTCCCTGATGAGCAGCTCTGGAGCTCTGGGCTGGGCTGGGCTCAGTACCTCTGTCCTGCGAGGCTGGCTTACCTGTCCTGTGAGGCTGGCCAGGCATTCCCCTGATGGATTGTGCTGAGAGGCTGGGATGGGCAGGGCTTGATCCTCTGTGCAGCTAGTGAGGGCGTACTCCAGAGTGTGTTGCTGGACCCTCCGCCTTACTGGTTGGGGGTTGGAATCTCTAGGACCCAGGTGGCTAGGCAGAGCGCACCCTGGAGTGTGGTACCACAAGGACCTTGTGTCTGGTTTCAAGCTCCTTCATCATTTTAAATGGAAACCTTGTTGTAGAATTTCCAATTTATTTCAATAAATTTTCAACATTTTCTTGACTGCTCAGGCCCATTCTTGTAAAGAATATTTTATCATGCTACAGAATGATAACATTCTCTGTGCTCATTAAATCACCGACTCCTGGAGAGTGATTGTCCTTTCAGGATCATGCATATGGTTTTTAGACTGCTGGCTTACCTACCTCTGCCATCCCCCCACTGAAAACTGTTCCATGAAAGAATCCATGAATTCTGGTGTTTTTGAGACCCTGGTATTACTCAAGTGTTTTTGGTTTGCAATGGGTCTGATTAACATTGAAATTCAGCGTGTTGTGGTGCAGTGGTCTTTGCAACTGTGAGGTCATTTTAACTTATTTCTGAGTTTGTTGCTGTGTTTTGGTTGCTGTAGTTACAGTGGTCAATGGTATGTTCTTTTTCTTTTCCTCTAAGGATTGAACTCAGGTCCTTAGCACTCAGCTATATCCTCATTGTCATTGCCTAGGCTGGGCTTGAACTTGTGATTCTTCTGCCTCAGCCTCTCAGAATGCTGGGATTATAGGCATGCACCACCTAACCCATCTGACCTCTTTTTAAACATCATTCTTGCAAAAAGAGTTCTGTTTACTTTTTTGACAAATTGAGATTTACGTTTTCCTTACAGATTATTATTTTTGTTATAAGTTTAGGAACTGTGGTTCCTAAAACAGGTTTCCTTATAGATTAAATATCATTTACATTACAGTTTTAGAAATGGTGATTGTCTTAGTTACTTTTCATTTTTTGCTGAGACGAAATACCTGATGACCAAAATTAGGGAAGGAAAGGTTTGTTTTTTACAGTTCTTGGAGGTTTCAGTCCATACTTAGTTGGCTTCAAAGCAGCATGGGTTGGCAGGGCAGCCATTCATGGCAGCTGCCTAACAGCAAGGCAAACTGGTGAGAGAGAGAGAGAACACACTTTCCTCTCATCCTTACCCTGTATGTTGGCTCCAACCCTGAGTGGGTGCAGCACTCACATCACCAATCCCCGTGCCAAACAACAAACCAATCACAAACACCAGACTCAACCCTGTCTGTGCCACAATTACATGGGACTTTGGGGGGACACAGGATCAAACCCATACAGTGATTCAAATAAATGAAGTAAATGCTTTAATCTGATGCACTGGAATTGTTCTGAGTTCAGGATCTGTTCTCGAGGCTATAAGATTGGACACCATGAGGAATTTCAAGAGGAACATAGGATGATTATTCATTCATCCACTAAGTAACTCTATTCACTTTTTTAATGATTTTTTTCATTGCCTAAATTATAAAGACTAATTAATTAATATTATATCAGTTAACTTTTACAGCACATTGACACCAAAAACATAAAGGTTAAAGGCAATGAAAGTTCAGACTTTATGATTTTGTTAATCAGTAACCAGTTCTTTTGGTCTGAGGTGGCTCAGTGAAGCTGGATTGTCTGAGTGGGTCTCACTGACAAGACTGGGAGCTCTGGGAGGTCTTATCCTGGATGGCGGCATGTGCTGCAGGTTTCCAGAAGCAAGTGAGGGCAAACCTTGGTTCATAGCTACCATTTAGACCTGCATCCCATTTGCTAGTGTCCTATTGGTCAAAGCCAATCCCATTGGCTCAAGCCAATGTAGAGAGATTGCACAACTGTGGCTGAGAAGGTTAGGGCACACTCCCATTTCCAGTCTAACCCCATGCTTCCCCTAGTGTGGCCGAGGTGCCTTGGGACCCCATGCTGTCTCCACAGTGGTGTTGTCAAATATTTAAAATATTTGAGGGAAGCATAGTTGTATTCTGTGATTGTTAGACATTGCACAAACTGCTAGCTTGAGGTAGTTTGCAGAGTCAGCATCATACTGTACATCCTCTTCAGTACTATGGATTGAATCCTGAGGAAAAAATTTTTTTAAATTTTGAGGCAGAGTATTGCCAAATTGTTAAGTTGCCCAGGCTGCAGTTAAACTTGTGCTCCTCTACCTCAGTCTCCCAGAGTGCTGGGATTATAGAAGTGCACAACTATGCCCAGCTAACCTCTTATTCTTTTTTGTTTGTTTGTTTGTTTCTGTTTTTTGTTTTTCGAGACAGGGTCTCACTATGCAGTTCAGGCCGACCTTGAGCTCACTTTGTAGCCTAGGCTGGTTTTGAACTCACAGCAATCCTCCTGCCTCAGTCTCTAGCGTGTTGGGATTACAGGCATGCATCACCATGCCAGTATGCCCAGCTAGCCTCTTAATCAGGTATTACAGAGAAGGAAGTTTTGCTAAATAACTTTATTTCCCATTTCACACATTACTAGCTGACCCAAGAAAAACTCTATTTCTAGAAGGGCCCCCATCATATAGAGAAGACCTTTCTGTGGAAAATTAGGGCTTGACTGTAACACTGGCACTGGTTTTTTGGATAGGGAGATAGTAGAAAGGAATAGGAAGAAAAGAGAATGTTTGTCTTGTGACTTTCTCCCTTGGCACGGGAAGAGGAAACTAGCTGTATTGTAACAGTGGGAAATAGCAAGGGTAAGGAAAGTAGTCATTGTCCATTTCCTAGTTGAGGGTTCTAGAAAGCAGATCTCTTGTGCTGCCCATCTATGCCGACTTAGCCATGTAGCGTGGTCAGATAAAGGGACTCTTGTGGTTTTGTTTTCCTATGCTGCTCCCAGTTTCCTTGTTTTATGGATAGTGTGGTAAGAGTGAGTTGGACTTCCAGGTATCCCTGCCCATCCTGCCCCGATGACACTGGATGGACTTCCAGGTTGGTAGACTGAATGAGGGACAGAGCTGTCACACTTCTTTCTGTGGCCAACATAGCAGGGATGAGCTGAATCATGTAGAAGCACTATTAGGGCTTGACCAAGCAAGAACCCTTTTGTCAAGATTGGTCTTTTTCCTGGTAACCAGTAGCAAATTCCCAATGCATACCAGTGACTCCCATGAAACCAGGGGCTCTTACTCCAGTGCCACGAGGACTTATTAACACTTCTTCTACTTTGTTGTCCAGATCCCAATTTAAGGAGAGAAGCAAGGGAAAGAAACCGTTTTCTGAAGACCAGCATTGCTACTTTATTTTCTAAGTCCTCATAGAAATGAAAATGCAAGCCTCTTGTTCAACAATTAAGAATTCCAAGGCCATGTCAGCAGAGCATTGAACCAGGTGTGGTATCTCCCTGAGCCTAAGAAACTAGTCCAGGTGAGAGCTTAAATGTTTTTTTTCCTTAGAGATTCTTGACTGCCCATGAAATCAGTCTAGCCAAGAGCCTCAATATTTGTTTTCACCTGGGGATTGTCTACATTACTCAAAAAAGAGATCCTTTAAATGGTCAGATTGGCTTTAATTTTTGAACTGCATTGGATATTGAGGAGCTGGGCAAGAAGACAGAGTAGTTTGTGGCCAAGAAGACGTGACTGAGTTGAGTGTGAGACAAATTTGTGGTACTGCTGTGAAAACATCACTGTCTCCCTTTTATAGAAGAACTGTTGATTAGCGAGATTAAACCAATTGTTCAAACTCATCCAAGTAAAACTGAGTGACTTGATGGTGACATTGAGATTTAAATTAAAGATATGACTCCAAAGATTTAAATGTGCTTCCAGCTTGCTAGTCAAAGCTAATTCTGGCCGGGCGTGGTGGCGCACGCCTTTAATCCCAGCACTCAGGAGGCTGAAGTAGGAGGAGCGCTGTGAGTTCGAGGCCAACGTGGGCTACAATGTGAGTGCAAGGCTGGCCTGAGCTACATAGTGCAACACTGCCTCGAAAAACTAGGGCTGGGAGTTTGGCTCAGCAGTTTAAGCACCTGTCTGGCAGGCGTGAGGCTGTGAGTTCAATCCCTGGTGCCGCAAAAACAAACAAACAAACAAACAAAAAAAACAAAGCTAAGTCTGAAAAATTGAACTTCAAAGTGAGATTTCTTTTAAAATAGAATTTTCATTTCTAAGCCTGTAGACAAAATTATACCCTATCATTCATAGAATGCTCCCCTCCCAAGGTGTTTGCACAACTGGGTGATGACTTAGGTTGTCTGAGGGATACCAGAGGTATGGGGTGGACAAAGGTGAGGGCAAATTGCTTGTTTTACATGAGCAAGAACTGCTCAGTATTATGCAAAACTTGAATGTCTTAGAGTCACCATGCACATAGGTAGAAACCTACTTATAAATTCACAGTATTTTTGCATGGTTTTAAAGCACTGAATTTTCCAAGACTACAGATACTGTGCAAATTGGTAAAAGCTTGATTTGTTTGGTACTTTATCAAGAATTACTTTCTATTTTGGAACACCATATTATATAACAGCCTTGCTGCTTTTGACATTTGACTCACCAGTGCGAAACATGTAAATCAGTAGGTGTTTGCAGATGTCAGATATCTGACAGTTCCATTTAGAGAGCCACAGATTAACTCCACTCATCTTACGGTGTAGCTGTGCTTCAACATATAGGCATGTGCATTACTTTATTGTAAATTCCCTTCTTTTCATTTCTCCTTTGCATTATAGTCAAAACATTTTATTGTAGCGTTGTTAAAAATAATGTATATGCAAATTACCATTTTTTATAAATTTCATTTTAAGGTAGCAAAGGGAGAATTGAAAAACATTTGCTACAGAAGGTAGTCTCATAGTTGAAAATCCTAAAATCAGACATGTGATTGGAATCAGTAAAGAGCAGATAACTTTTTCCCAAAAAACCTGAGTTATTTGATGTCCCTTGAAGGGACTGCTGGTTATGAAGGCAATATTCCTGGATTTGATGTAGAAGAGTTACTAAATTTTTCAAGAGACTATTCTGTGTGCTAAACATCAAGATGCCAGACCTAACTTACTCAAAGAATTGGATGTTTCAGGTGACTTCACGTTTTTTTAGTTAATTTTTGTGCTTTTGGTTAGAAAAAGTTGTGATTTTCATTTGAGGCAATAATCTTGGCAGAAAATTGAGGAAAAAACCTTCTGAATCAGTTTTAATTTTTTCCTGCTGGGAAAAATATCCCTTGGTAGGTAAAATAAGAGCTGTGGGAAACACTGAAACATTAACGGCTCGCTTTACTAATTGTTAGGAAAGGGCTAGAATCAGGAAGGCTGGGGAAGATACCCCAGTCTATCGAGTTTCCTGCAAGACCCCCTTCTATGTGGAACCCCAGGACTTTGCCCTTTTTTGTGGAAGAAAGCACAATGCAGATAATTATTAGCAATGCTACTCTTATCAGTCAATCGTGTAAGAATTGCTGAACAGGTCAAAACAAACACCTTTCTGTGAGTTTGAGAAATCTTCCAGTTGGGATCTGTCCAACTCCAGCAAGGCTGCTCTGCTTGATTTGACTTAGTTTCTCAGAGAGGCCAAGTTTTTTGTCTGCACCCTTTGGGTCATTCCATGTGGCAACCTCTATTACAGTCAGTAGGGAAAATAATGACTTCCCCTTCTTTTGGATCCTCTTTCTGTTGGATTTCATTCCTCCTTGCCCAGTGGCTCTTGGGACCCTTGAGTGCTTCCCCAGGGACTTCCCTCTTAATGTCCTCAGTCTTGGCCTGGATGATTGACCAGTGAGGATGGACAGAAGGATGGGTAACAAAGTACCTGTGGCTCTTTCAGGCAGGTTATCTGCCCCTTGGGACGGGCATTTAGTATAGTGTTTAAGAGCCTCGTATCAGGACCCAGACAGCCTGGATTTCCATCCAAGCTCTACAGTTAATAACTTTGTGATGTAAACTCACCATGCCTCACTTTCCTCACCTATAAGGCAGGAATTGTAATAGTGTCCAATCATCCATTGGATGCTTGTGATGATTAAATGTGTAAATATATGTAAGATGGAATCAGAGAAGATAGAAGTCTTTCTAACACACTTAAACAGAGCAAACACTTTGCTTATTGGACTTTATGGAGATAGAAAGAGGATCTAGGATAGAGAGGAGAATGGGGAGGGAAAGGGAAATAAAATGATTAAGATGTGATATGTGTATGAACCAATTCCCTAGGAGGTCTGTAATTATTATGTATTGCAGACATATACCAGTAAATATATATAATAAAAAGTCTACTGAGAAAAGATCTTAAGGCTTGGATGTCATCCTTTTGACTCCATGTTCCACCTTCTAGGCACACAGGGTGGGAGTCAGGCCCCACAGCCTGGAGCACTGCACCCCATGGCTTTGATGGGCACAGTCCAGCTTCTGCTTTCCAAGCATGGATGTCTGTGTGTGGTGGCTTCCCCAGGCTGGTGTTACTTGCTGCTTCTTCAGATTGGGATGAGAGGTTTTTCCCCAAATCTGACATGGAAATTAAGCAGGAGCTAAATTTTATTCCTTGAACTTATTTTATTTTACTTTTTTTAAAAAAAAAATTTGCAGCCTTTGCACTGAGTTCCATCTCTAGTTTTTTTATTTCTTACTTTGAGATAGAGTCTTGGTGAATTGTCTAGATTAGACTCAAACTTGCAACCCTCCTGTTTAGTCTCCCAGGGTGCTGGGATTATACCACTACTCTTTTAGGAAGAATGAAAATTTCCTAATGCCCTTTGAAATCTCTCTCTTCTACCTTTTTTTTTCTTTCCCATCTTTATCTTCAGGAATCACTGATCTGCTCTCTGCTGGTGTGGTTCAATTTGCATTTTATATAAATGGAATGACCTAGTACGTACTTTCTTTTTTTTACTACTGTCACTCAGGATAATTATTTTAGGATTAATTCATGCTGGTATGTGTATCAGTAGTTATTATTTTTATGCTGAGTAATATTTCATTGCAAGTTTGTTTCACATTTTGTTTGTCCAGTCACCTGTTGCTGGACATTTGGATTGTTTCATATTTTGATCATTTACAAATAAAGGTACTATGCACATTTGTGTACAAAGTTTTATATGTAAAGATACAAGCTTCCACTGCTCTTGGGGAAGTAATTTGGTATAAAGTGGCTAGATAATGTAGTAGGTATATAGTTTTAAAAAATGCCACACTAGACTTCGGGGGTGCACCTCAGCTAGCTGTGCAGTCCTGGAGGTTCTGAACTCTTCCCTGCCCAGCCCAGAGCCCTGGTTCCATCCGTCAGGGGAGGACCCTGGCCAGTAGTGTGTGTCTCGGAGGATCTAATCTCCACCCAGCCCAGTGTTTTGGTGCAGTCCTTTGGGGAGTGCCCTGGCTAGCCAGACACCTGGGTCCTAGAGGTTTTGAGCTATGCCCAGTCCAGTGAAATGCCCCAGCACCATACTTTGGGGTTATGCCCTGGCTACCCTTGTGGGTCCTGGAGGTTCCACACTCTGCCCAGCCCAGCGTTTTGGTGCAGTCCACTGGGGGAGTACCCTGGCTAGCTGCATGGGTCCTGGAGGGTTTGAGCTCTACCCAGTCCAGCATCCCAGCCCTGTCTGTTGGGGGAGTGCCTTGGCTAGCAGCGTGAGTCCTGGAAGATCAGAGATCTTCCCAACCAAGTGTAGTGCTCTGGTGCCATCCATCAGGGGAGCATCCCGGCCAACCTTATAGGTCTTAGAGGAGCCAAGCTTCCACCCAGCCCAGTGCAGTGCCCAGGTGCCATTTATGCAGTGCTCGAGAGAGAAGCATGGATCCAAAAGAGCCCTGCTCAAAGATCATCTGCCATTGGAGGGAGCCCTGGTGGCTCTGGAGGCAGAAGCCCCACCCATCATTTGTCTATTAACTCATGAACCTCAGTTCAGAGGAACCCAGATGCCCAGCCCACCCCTTTACACCATGGAACAGTCAGCCTAAGAAGTGCCTTGAACTTAACTCGTCTGGAGGAACCTAGGGAAATGACAAAACAAAGGAGCAAAATGATAATCACAGATGTCCAGCCCACCATGAACAAGCCTAGGGGACACTGATGTAGATGAAATTGGAAATTGCACAATTGAAATTTCTGAAATGATAGCAACTGAAGTAAAGAAACAACTCCATGAGGCTATAGAGGAAATCAGATCAGAAGTAATCTTTCAGGTTAAAAAAGAGAAGACAACCATTATGAAAGAAATGTTGAGCATTTGTAAAGAAGACATAGATAAAAAAATTAGAGGAACATAAGAAAATGATAAAAACCTTGAATGAACAATATAGGAAATAATTAGTATGCATGAAACAGTCAATGAGATTTTCAGGAATTTAAAAATTCCATTGAAAGCTGGCAAAACCGCTTGAATGAAGCTGAAGATAGACTCTCAGACTTGAAGACAGGATGAAAGTTGATTAGGAAAGGAAAGATCTCTTTTTTTTTTTAATTTAAAAGAAAAAAGACACATAAGAAGGACAAAAAGCAAGAGACAAACAAACGACAACAGCAAATCCACAACAGTAACATTGTAGGTTTACAAAACAAGATGATAGGAACTTGACAGTGGTTGCAATATTATGTATCATTACCTTCAACACGGTTTTTTACATTAACAGATATAGACATATAAAATTGATCTAATTATATGAGTATTAACCAGTCTTTCTCAATAACCAATATATTCAGCAGTATAGACATTTTAGTTATCTTACGTATACATATATACAGATTTATGCCTTTTCCCTTTTCCTTTCCTAGGAAAGATCTCTTAAAAATAACAAGGAACCAGGAAACAATAATTCAAAAGCTGCAAGATGATGCAAGCAAATACAATATAAAATTGGTAAGTGTCAATGAAAAAGCAGGAATCAACACAAATGACATAAAAAGACTATTTGCAGAAGTAATAGCAGAAAAATTTCCAAACATGGGAAAAGAATCTGACATATAGGTAAGTGAGGCATATTGAATTCCAATTAGCCATAACCAAAATAAGTCTACACCCAGACATATAATAATTAAGATTCCAGAAATTCAACACAAGAACAGAATACTAAAAGCTGTCAGGGAAAAGAAACAGATCACCTGTCAAAGTCCATCAGAATCATGGCAGCCTTCTCAACACAAACCCTTAAGTCAAGAAGACGTTGGAGTGAAGTATTTCAAGTCCTGAAAGAAAACAACCTCCAGCTCAGATTGATGTAACCTGAAAAACTATCTTTCAAAACTGATGGAGAAATAAGATATTTACATGACAAAGAATGACTGAAGAGATTCATGTCCACCAAGCCAGTGCTACAAAGAATACTGAAAGATACTCTAGAAAGAGATAAAGATGTCCACAACTCCAAGAGAAACAACAGAAAGAAACCACTGAGTCGGGCAAGCGCTTAGAGAGGCAAAGTAGAGAACCAACAAGAGGAAGATAACATGACAAAGATAAATCAATACATGTCAGTTATAATCATCAGCCTCAATTCACCAATCAAAAGAAATAGGCTGGCAGAGTGGATTAAGAAACAAAATCCATCAATGTGCTGTATATAAGAAACACATTTAACTCAAAAGGAAACTCATAGACTGAAAGTCAAAGGATAGAAAACAATACTCCAAGTGACAGGAACCCAGAAAAAAGTAGGGGTAACTATTCTATTTGTGTATAATGTGAACTGCAAATCAAGAAGGATCAAAAGAGATAAAAAAGATCACTACATACTTGTCAGGGGGAAACTCTAAAAGGAAGAGATAACAATCATAAATATGTATGCACCAAATACAGGAGCACCCAAATATATCAGACAAATGTTAATAGGCACCAAAAATCAAATAAACAATAATGCAATCATAACAGAGGACCTCAACACTCTGTTGTCACAAAGAGATATGTCAACTAGACAAAAAATCAACAAGGAAATAACAGAACTGAAACAAACTGTGAACAAATGGACTTAGTAGATGTGTACAGAGTGCTCCACCCAACAACATCAGAATATATGTTCTTCTCAGCTGCACATGGGATGTTCTCTAAAATAGACTATATAGTAGCCCATAGTATGTGTTTAAGTAAATGCAAAGGAATTGAAATTATCCCATGTATATTATCTGACCATAGTGCAATGAAATTGGAAATTAATGACAAAAGAAATCACAAAAACTCCATAAACACATGGAAATTGAATAACACTCTCCTAAACAACCAATGGATCACAGAAGAAATTATATAATATCTACAATTGAACAAAAATGCAAATACAACTTATTGGAACCTGTGGAACACAATGAAAGCAGTCCTCAGAGGGAAATTTATAGTAGTGAATTCTCACATCAGGAAAGTGGAACAAACAAATAAATAACCTAATGCTGTACCTCAAGCTTCTAGAAAAAGAAAAACAAATCAAGTCCAAAGCTCATAGTAGAGAGGAAAGTATAAAGATCAGAGCAGAAACCAACACAATTGAGACTAAGAAAACAATACAACAAATTAATGAATTGAAGAGTTGGTTCTTTGAAAGAATAAACAAAATTGATAAACACCTTAGCCAACCTTATGAAAAAGAGGAAAGAAAAAAGTCAAGTTCATGCAATAAGAAATGAAAAGGGTGAAATCATTACAGATCTTGTGGAAATTCAGAAGATCATCAATACCTACTTTGAAAATCTATACTCTCATAGGATGGAAAACAGAATAAATGGACAGATTCCTGGAAATTTATGAATTACCAAAACTAGGTCAATAATGTATAAAAATTCTGAATAAACTAATATCAGTTAATGAAATTGAATATATAATTAAAAACTTACCAACAAAGAAAAGCCCAGGTCCTGATGGATTCGTTGCTGAATTCTACAGGAATTTAGAGACGATTTAGCACAAATACACTCAAATGCTTTAATGAAATTGAAAGGTAGGCAATTCTCCCTAACTCATTCCTGGAGGCAAGTATTACCTTGATACCAAAACCAAAGAAAGACCCAACCAAAGACAAAAACTACAGGCTAATTTCCCTAATGAACATAAATGCAAAAATTCTCAATAAAATACTAGCAAAAGAACAGTGCAAATCATCAAGAAGATTGTACACCATGACCAAGTGGGATTCATTCCAGGAATTCAGGAATGGTTTAACATACGCAAATCAATAAACATAATACACCATATAAACAGAGCCCAAGACAAAAATCACATGATCATCTCAATAGATGCAGAAAAAGCTTTTGATAAAATCCAACACTTATTCATGGTTAAAACCATAAGAGAAAATAAGAATAGATGGTATTTACCTCAATCTGATAAAAGCCATTTGTGAAAAACCTACAGCTAACATCATTAAATCGACAAAAACTGAAAGTTTTTGCCCTAAAATCAGAAACAAGACCAGGATGTCCACTATCACCTCTCCTATTCAATGTAGTTCTGGAAACGTTAGCCAGAACAATTGGACAAGAAAGAGAAACAAATGGAATAAGGATAGAAAAGAAAGAAGCTAAATTATCATTATTCACAGATGATATGACACTCTACATAAAAGACTCCAAAAAGTCCACCAAAATACGTCTAGATTTGGGATCTACCTCACAACCTTGTGCCTGCCAGGCAGGCACTTAAACCACTGAGCCAAACTCCCAGCCCTAGTTTTTTGAGGCAGGGTCACACTATGTAGCTCAGGCCGGCCCTGCACTTGTGTTGCAGCCCAAGCCGGCCTCAAACTCACAATGCTCCTCCTACCTCAGCCTCCCGAGTGCTGAGGTTAAAGGCGTGCACCACCATGCCCAACTAATACTTCTAGATTTAATAAGCAAATTCAACAGCATAACTGGGTACAAAATCAACGTTCAAAAGTCAATAGCCTTCCTGTACACAAACAATTCACTGAGAGAGAAATTAGGGAAACTACACCCTTAACAATAACTTCCAAAAAATGAAATGCTTAGGAATCAATCTAACAAGGGAAGTGAAAGATTTGCACATTGAAAATTACAGTACTCTGAAGAAAGAAATTGAAAAGGAATTCAGAAAATGTAAAGATATTCCTTGCTCATGCATAGCAAGAACCAACATTGTGATAATGGCCTTAGTCTCACAACTGTTATACAGATATAATGCAATCTCAATCGAAATATCATTAGCATACTTTACTGATCTAGAAAAAACATTCTGAAAATTCATGTGGAACCAGAAGAGACCTAGGATAGCAACGGCCATCCTGGGCAACAAGGCAAGGCAGGGGGCATCACAATTCCTGATGTGAAATTATACTACAAAGCTACTATAATAAAATCAGCATGATACTGGCAAATAAACAGATCTGAGGATCAGTGGGACAGATTAGAAGATACAGACACAGCTACAAACACACTCGGCCACCTTATGTTTGTCAAAGGGGGTCAAACATGTTCACTGGAAAAAAGCCTTTTTAATAAGTGGTTCTGGGAAAACTGACTTTCCACATGCTGAAGACTTGAACTAGACCCATGCCTATCACCATGCACTAAACTGAAGTAAAAATGGATCAAAGATCTAAATATTAAAACATAAACACTAAATCTGCTGGAAGACAAAGTAGGTGCAAATCTCAAGGACTTAGGGGTAGGCAGAGAGTTCATGAACAAAAAGCAAACTGCAAGGGAAGTACTTCAAAGAATGAACAAATCGGATCTCACCATATTAAAAAGTTTTTTCACATCCAAAGAAATCACTGACACAGTGAAAAGAAAACCCAAGGATTGGAATAAGATTTTTGCCAACTGTCACTCTGACAAAGGCCTTCTATCTAGAATGTATAAAGAATTGAAAAAAATCAGGCCTCCCAAATTCAAAGACCCAATCCAAAAAATGGGCGCCTGAGGTGAATACACAATTCGCAGAGGAAGAAACACAAATGGCAAATGAATACATGAAACAATGTTCAACATCATTTGTCTTTCAAGAAATGCAAATTAAAGCGACACTGAGATATCATCTCACTCCAGAAAGAATTGCTAACACCAAGAAATCAATGAATAACATGCTGGGGGGGTGCTGTGGGGAAAAAGGAACCCTTCTACATTGTTGGTGGAAGTGCAGACTAGTACAACTACTGTGGAAATCTGTGGAGATTCCTCAAAAACTAAGATTAGAGTTTCCATTCCATCCAGCTATTTCCCAGAAGAATTGAAAACATCATATTACAGCAATGTATGTGTACCCGTATTTATAGCTGCACAATTTGTAATAGTCAGATCTTGGAAACAGCACACATGCCCATCAACTGAGGAATGGATAAAAAAGATGTGGTATTTTTATGCAATAGAGTATTAATCAACTATAAAGAAGGATACTAATTTTTTTTTTTTTTTTTTTTTGTTGGTACCAGGGATCAAACTCACAACCTCACACCTGCCAGGCAGGCACTTAAGCCACTGAACCAAACTCCCAGCCCTTATGAAGAACGATAAATGAGAGGCTTTTATAGATAAATAGATGCAAATGGAAACCATACTCATAAATGAAATAAATGAGACTCACATGCATAAACACCGTATTATCTTGCTAGTGTAAGAAACTGAAAATAAATAAGATTCAAAAGTTACACTAGATATACTGAAAGGGAAAGAAAATGCTCAAAGGAAAATCACATTGTTTGACCAGTCTTTCATGCCTGTGACTGGTAACCTGAGCAACTATTGTGAAGATTACAATATGCAATATAACAACCACTGCTAAATTCCTATCATCTTGTTTTGAAATCCTATATTGCTATTTTTTTTTTTTTTTTTGTCATTTGGCTTTTGGTTTTGTTGTGGTTTGTTCGCTTGATTGCTTTTTGATTTTTTTGTGCCTTTTTTCTCTTTAAAATAAAAAAAGAAAAAATGACAAACTATTTTCCAGAGTGAGTCTCATTTGCAATTGATAGTGTATAATTCCAGTGACTTCATGTTCTTACTATATTTTGATGTGATTGGTCTTAATTTTTAGCAGCTCTAGTGTAGTGGCATTTCACTGTCATCTTAATTTGCATTTCTCTAATGATCAGTAATGCTGAGATCTTTGTGTATGCTTATTTGGCATTCCTATATCTTTTTTGGTGAAATGTGTGCTAAAATCTTTTGCCTAAGCTGGGTGTGGTGGCGCACACCTTTCATCTAAACATTCATGTGGCTGAGGGAGAAAACGTGCGAGTTCCAGCCTAGTCTGAGTTAGTCAGAGAGTTAAAAGTCCAACCTGGACTACATTGGGAGACTGTCTCTAAAAAACCAACAAAACAAAACACCAAACAAATCAAAAACAAGAACAAAAATCTTTTGCCTATATTTTTGTATTCTGCTTATTTTTCTTATTAATGAATTCTGAGAGCTTTTACATATTTCAGATACAATACTTTGTGAGATATGTAATTTTCAAATATTATCACTCAGTCTTCTTTGATTGTGGATTATTTATAAGTAGGTCATTTAGTTATCAAATATTTGGAGATTTTCCAACTATTTTGCTGTTATTGATTTGTAATTTAATTCTTTTGTGATCAGGGCATATAATTAGTATGACTTGAACCCTTGAACATTTATTAGAGCTTGTTTTATGGTCCAGAATACAAGCTATGTCTTGGTCACTTGCACCTGAAAAGCAAGTGTTTTCTTCCATTGTTGGGTAGAGTGTTCTAGAAATGTTAGTCAGGACAGATTGACTGATAACTGTATTAATTTTCTAGGACTAATTCAATAAATTGCCATAGACCGTGTGGCTTAAAGCAACACAGTTTTATTCTCCAACAGTTTTGGAGACTAGAAATTCAAAACCTGCATGTTGGCAGGTCTGCACTCTCTCTAAAGATCCTACTTCTAGAGTAAGATCTTTTTTATATCCTCTGAGCTTCTTGTGGCTGCTAGCAATTCTTGGCTTGAAGATTTATCATCCCCTTCTCTGCTTCTATTACTATGTGCCATTCTTCCTGGTTTTGTTCAATTTACCCCTGACAAGGATGTAGGTCATTGCATTAGGACCTTCTCTAGTCCAATACAGCATCGTCTTCTCTTGATCTTAACCCAAAGGCTGAGAAGTGACGTAGCCTCATCTTGACCACATTTGCAAAGACCCTATTTCCAGATAAGGCCACATTCACACAGGTACCAGGCCAGGTGCTAGAACTTGAACATATCTTTTTGGGATGCACGACCCAATCTATAACAACTGTGTTCTTTAAGTCTTCCATGCTGCAATTAATTTTTATGTGCACAAGTAGTCCTTGTTTCACTGCGCCTGACTTTATTGCCCTTTGTAGAGACTGCATTTTTATCAATGGAAGTTTCGTGGCATCCCTGCATTGATCAAGTCTGTTAGCGCCAATTTTCCAATAGCATGTGCTCACTCTTTGTCTCTGTGTCACAACATTTTAAAGTGTATTGTTATACTATTATGTTACGATAACCTGTGGCCAGTGATCATTGATGTTAATATTATAACTGTTTTGGGATGAAATGAACTGTGCCCACGTAAGACAGCTGACTTAATGGGTAAATGTGTGTTCTGACTGCTGCTTTAACCAACCAATCACTATCTCTCTCTCTTTTTTTTTTTGATACAGGGTCTCATTATGTAGTTTAGAATGGTCTTGAACTCACTATATAGCCCAGGCTGGCTTTGAACACTCAGTCTTCCTAACTTAGCCTCTTGAGTGCTAGGATTACAGGTTTGCACTACCATGCCCATTGTGAGCCTGGCTTCTTGTGTTTTCCTAGTCCCTGAGACCCAGCAACATTGAAATCAGATAAATTAGTAACCCCACAATATCATCCTGTAAGTGTTCAAGTGAAAAAACAAGCCTTGCGTCTCTCACTTTACATGAAAAGCTTGAATTAAATTCAGTGAGGAAGGCATGTCAGAAGCTGAGACAGCCTGAAAGCTCAGCCTGAGTTATAAATACAAAGGAAAAGTCCTTGAAGGAAATGTAAGTGCCACTCCAGCAAACACATGAATAATAATGAAACAAAACAAATTTATGACTGATATGGAGAACCTTTTACTAGTCTGGATTAGAAAATTCAAACAGCCACATCATTCCTGTAAGCTAAAGCCTAATTCAGAGCAAGGCCCTACCTCTTTTCAATTCTGTGAGAGTTGAAATTTGAGAAATCTTAAGAAGAAAAGTAGGACGCTACTGGAGGTGGGTTCAGGAGGTTTAAGGGAAGAAGTCATCTCCATAGCATAAGAATGTGGGTAACCCAGGTGTGTTGACACATGCAGCATTCTGGGAGGCTGAGGCAGGAGGATTACAAGTATGAGCCCAGTAAAGGCAGGAGATGTAGCTCAGTGACAAGGCTCTGAATTTAAGTTCAATCTCCAGTAAAACACACACACACACACACACACCACACAAACACACATGGTGCAAGGTGAAGCAGCCAGTGCTGATGGAGAAGCTGCAGCTAGTTATATGAAATGTCTGGGTAAGATAATTGATAAAGGTGGCTATGCTAAATAACATTTTTAGTGTTTTGGAATCAGCCTTATTTTGGAAGAAAATGGCAGCTAAATCTTTTGTTGCCACAGAAGAGAAGGCAGTGTTTGGTTCCAAGAAGTTGATTCCAGTCCTTGTGGATGACTTTGAAAGATTCAGAACTTCAGCAGAGGGAGTAACTACGATGTGGTGGAAATGGTAAGAGAAGCAGAACTAGGAGTGGAGGAACCTGAAGATGTGACCGAATTGCTGCAATCTCATGATACAGCTTTAACAGATGAGGCATTGCTTCAAGTGGGTGAGACACAGTAGTGGCTTCTTGAATGGAATTTACTCTGGGTGCAAGTGCTTTGAACGTTGTAGAAGTAACCACACAAGGTTCACCATATCGCGTCAATCTAACTGATCAAGCAGTGGCAGGTTTTGAGAGGATTGGTTCCAATGATAAATTATTCTGTGAATAAAGTGCTATCAAGCCACATCACATGCTACAGAGCGATGTTTCATGAAAAGAAGATTCCTCAATGTGGCAGACTTCACTACTGTCTTATTTTAACTTCAGCAACTACTCCCCTGATTGGTCAGCAGCCGGGAACAAGACTTTCTATCAGGAAAGGGACTTTGACTTGCTGTAGACTCAGACAATCATTAGTGCTTTCAGCAACAAAATATTTTCAAATCAAGGTATGTATGTGGTTTTTTAAAGACATAATGGGGTTGTACACTTAATAGACTACAGCATAGTGCAGTGGTAGTGAACCTATGCATACGTGTTGCAGCTGGCTGTTTGTATCCTTGAAAGTTCTAGGAGGTTTGCCATCACTCTTACGGTAGAAACATAACTTTTATATGCACTGGGAAGCCAAAACTTTATGTGACTCATTTAATCAGCAGATTTACTTTATTGTTGAGGTCTGGCACCAAACCTAAAATATCTCTGGGGCATGCCTGTATTTGTTTTATCAATTATTGAAATAAGATTTTAATTTGTGGCTTTATTTTCCTTGTAGTTCTATCAGATTTGTTTTATGGCTTGTATACTATTATCAGGTGCATAAACTTTGATGATTATTATGTCCTTTGAGGAACTGACACATTTATTGTTATGAAGTGGTCTTTGTTGTTTCTGGTAATATCGTTAGCTGTGAATTTTACTGTGTTTGATGGTAGTACAGCTACTTAAGTTTTCTCTTTAGAAATTAATGTAGTCCATTATATTTTCTCCCATTCTTTTAGTTTTAATTGTCAACCTACAAAAGAAACTCAGATAGGCTCTCCAGACCACATAAGTTATGAAGAATATGCATAGAATTGCAATCTAGGATATGCATGTTATGATGAATCACAGGTCTATGTGGAGGGGTTGGAGTGTGGGGATTTTAAAGGCAAACAAAATGTATGGAAGCTACTTTGAAACAAAGTTCACCAGCCACAGAAGCTATCTGTGGAAGCTGATATCGGCTCATTGGCAGAGACAGCCACTGCTGGGCAAAGGTTCTTGTGTGAGCCGTTGACATTCTCTTGTCTGACAGTTCTGTAGATCCGAAGTGTGATGTGAATTTCACAGGACTAAAAGCGAGGCATCAGCAGGACTACATCCTTTCCTGGAGGTTCTAGAAAAGTATCAATTTTCCTGTCTTTTCAGTTTCTAGGGCTGCTGGTATTCCTTGGCTTGTGTCCCCTTCCATCTTCAAACCAGAAAATCTGGATTGGTCATTTTCATGCTGCTGTCTCTCTGGTGCTCATGTTTCCCTCTCTAACCTGGAGATTGCATTGGCTCCACCCAAATAGTTCAGGATAATCTCCTCATTCCAGAGTCAGAGAAAAGCTGATTACAACTCTGGAGGACTGCCGTGGTGCCCTCCTCAGACCCAAGTGTGACTGTGCTTACTTGAGAATAGTGCAGGCTGTGTGGAGTGATTTCCCTAATAGGCATTCAGTTTTATTAGTGAGTCTGGCCGAGGCTGCATGCATGTCTTCAAGATAGAAGATATGAGATAACATTTCTTCTGAGGTCTGCGTAACTCCGGAGGAAAATTCCTTCCCAGAATTGGCTATATAGCAGGTTACTTGTTAACTATTACCTGGCTGTTCCCTCCCTTTCACTGAAATGGCAAACAGAAACACTGAAACAACACCCAAGATTTGGAGGCAGATTTACTTAATGTTGGACAGGCACTGACTAGGAACCAGTTGTTCCTTAAAATATCAGGCCTCGAAAGCCCAGGAAGAGAAGTTTTTTATGGAGTTCAAAGGGGTGGGGTACAGAGGTAGAGTACTCGGCGATCATCGATTGGTTCTTACAATATGCATCATAGTGACCAGCTGTTTCTAAGGGACAGAAGCAACCAGAACTGCAACAGGCACTATCACCTGGGCAACTGAAGTATACTGGCTGAGGGGGTATTTTCTGCTACATCAAAAGAATGCTTTGTTCCTTCTGTTACAAGCTTTGCCTGCCTTGCCACTTGTGTAGTGCATCCAGCTGCTATTTACCCAGATGTGAGTGTGATCAATAAATACCAAGGTTCTGGCTGCCTCGTGGCTTTTTGTTCCCCATGAATAACTGGTCATTCCAGATCCCTGCTGCACTGCTATTTTGCCTCTTGCTCTTCTTGCTGTGCACCATAACACCTGGTAGGAGTTCTAAACCCACTGCAAGGGTCTCTGTTAACAGCCTTAATTCCAAATACAACCTTAACTTTCTTTATTGTGTAACCCAACATATTTACAGGTTCCAAGAATTAGGATGTGGACATATTTGGGAGGTCATTGCTCTGTCTGCCATAAGAAATTGAATACTTGGATTGGATCTGTGATGAATACTTTCTCTTTTATCTAGACTTCTCTGTGTCTGGTCTACACTGGTGACCTTGGCTAGTTTCCCATTACAGAACAGAGTTTAAAATTGCCCACATGTGAGATGTTCCCACAACCACAGGACACATTTTATTTGCATCATCTCTTTTAATCCACAACAATCTTGTGATGTGGTTATTATGCTCATTTTATATGTGAAGATATATAAACCTAGGGAGGTTAAGGAGTAGATCAAAACTCACTCAATTTTATCTGCTTCATGAGAAATTACTTTAAACTTAGTATCCTCAAACAACTCTTGTTTATTAGCTCACAGTTTGTTAACTCAGAAGCCTGGTCACTGAGAGAGTGGGTTCTTGACTCATGTGCTCACAAGTCTGAAGCGTGGGTTTTGGTTGACTTGCATTTATTTCTGGAGGCTTGAGTGGGGGTGAGTCTGCTGCCAACATCATTCTTGTCATTGGTGAATTTCTTGTGGTTGTAGGATGGAAGTTCCTATGTTGCTGGCTATTACCTGGGGCTACTCTCAATTTCTAGAAACTACCCACATTTTTATTTATTTATTTTTTGCTTGGTTCTCTTCATTCTCAAAGCCAGTAGCAGAATTTCTTCCTAATGTTGAATCCCTGGAGTGCTTCAAATCTCATTGGTCAGGAAGGACCTCATCTTTTTTTAAGGTTTGCACGATTAGGTCTGGCCCACCAAGGAGAATCTCTCTAAAGCCAACAGTGGCATACGAATATAAATTGATTAGAGGAATGAATATCCCATCATATTCGCAAGTCCTCCACACTCAGGGTCACACAGGGTGTGAGTCACTGGGGCTTAGGTCAGAATTGTGCCTTCTGCACAGAGGTAAAGCCAGGCTTTGAGTTCGTGTGTATCAGATTCTAAGGCTTGTGCTCTTTCACTAGACCAGGCTGCTTGTGAAGACAAAAAAGATTGCTGTTTCTTCTCAATGTAAAAAGAACTATGTCATTTTGCTATTTTAAACCTTCATTCAGAAAGGAGGTCCCTGCCTAGCTCAGCTGGCAGAGCGCGAGACTCTTGAAGCCTCAGGATTCTTCCTTATGTTATAGCTTGTATCTATACATCCCCCCAAACCCTCATGCAGGCATAGGTGGGCTTTTCAGAGGTGACTGGATCTAGGGTGTGTGATGCTAGGATCAAGGACGTGATGCTGGGATCAAAAGTGTGAGTGCTTCCTGCCCTAAGGGTATGTAGCCTGAATAAAACATAAAGGGCAAAAATGCGGTCATTGCTTGTTGCATGTCACTCGTTCCTTGCTACCTTCTGCCCACCCTGCTTTGCCAAGGACAATTTGTCTCCTGCAATCCCCCTCTGTCATGGCAACCTGCCTTGGAACCAGCCCACTATGAGCTGAAACTTCTATAAACTATGAGTTAAATAAACCCTTCCTCCTTTAACTTTGGGTGTCAGGTATTTTGTCTCAGCAATGAGAAAAGTAATTATGACATCTTACTAATATCTATGTAATGCAGAATGCCTGAAGGTATCAGTATTAAAATAGTCAGTAAAACAAGGATCCCTACTAATCACCATTTTAAAATTTACTGTTATCTTGGAGATTTTGGCCAGTGTAATAAAATATGAAACAGAAATTAGAGCTATATATGCTGAGCAAGATGATATTACATTCAGAGAATGTTATTGTGTAACCAGAATTTCCAAGAAAAATAAGGCATATATAATTAGGATTAGACAGTGAACATTTGGTAAAGTGGCTAGACATATCTACACTTTTAATAACTAGGTAAAACTACAGAAAAGATTTCACTCATAAATATGTCAGAAGATGTAAAAATAGCTTAAAGAATTATCTGCACTTGCATGAAATATATTTCTTTTGAGAATAATGAAAAAAGATAAATAATCAAGAGATACATGTTATTCCCTGACTGGTGTACTGAAAGCTAGGAGGATATACATTTTTGTAAAATAATTAATTTATGTGTTTATTGTACATTAAAAAACAGTACAACTGAAGTTTTGGAAAAATCCAGAAAACTGTTTAAAATTCATGAAGGAGACTAAATTAAAAAAAAAAACCTGATAAATTGTAAAAGAAAAAAAAATAAGGAAAGTGTTATCCCATAAGAAAACACAGGGGTTAAACATATGAAGTTAAATACAACCAAAGTGTATTAGGTTATTAAGTATACTTTGTTATATTAACAAAAAATATGGTACCGATCCTAGAGTGGATACATCAATGTAATTCAACAGATAAATTTGAAACTCATCTGAAAAAACAAGGATTTACTACATGCTAAATTTTAAGGTTACAAGTCAGTACGAAAAGGAAGAATTATTAAAGGATTTTGAAACAATAACTTCTTGAACTTTTACTGTTATTTAGACTGTGGCTTTAAAATTTTTTTTAATTTTGAACAGAATAAAATCAAATAGAGTCAATCAAAACAAAACAATGACCTGGGTGTGGTGGTGCATGCCTGTAATCTTAGCACTCAGGAGGCTGAAGCAGGAGAATTGTTCCAAGTTTGAGACCAGCCTGGGCTACAAGGTGAACTCAAATCCAGCCTGAACTGCATCATGAGACCCTATCTCAAAAAAAGCAAAAAACCCCCAAAGAACCAACCAAACAAACAACAACAATAAAAAAAGCAAAAAACAAGCAAAACAAAAAACAAAAAAAAGACAATGAACATGGTACATAACTTCAAAAAAAGATAAAAGGATATCAATAATGACTACCATAATGTAGCTTGTTATTTTTGAAATAGCTGTCCATACCATCAAATACAATAAAATTAGACAAACCCAAACAGAATAAAACCAAACAACAATGAAAACAATATGGGATTCAAATCACAATAAGAGATTAACAATGACTACTGCCTTCCCTTTTTAGAGACTTCCTCCCCTTTCACTTTCACAATATGTACTGTGCATTTTGAATCCCATTAACTCCTTTAGTTTTTTATACTAGTGAGACAACACAATATTCACCCCTGTGACTATGAACCTTTTCATCCATGAGCATGATCTCAAGTTGTATCCATTTACCTACAAGAGCCTTGAGGTTATCTTTCTTTATAGCTGAGTAGCTTTCCATGGTATAAAAATGCCATGTCTTTCTTGTCCTCTCTGCAGCTGATGGGCAAGCTACCCCCACTTCTTTCTGATTCCCTGTCACATAGAACATTGTTATTTCTCCTTTGATTCTCAGTCTATGAACACCCTTTTGAGTTAACTGTGCTTCATGTATAAAGCATAATGATGGATCCTGTCTCCTGATCCACTCTGCCTGTGTTTCTTTTTATTGGTGAATTGAGGCCATCTACATTAATGGTTATGGTCAACATGCACTGCCATGTGTCTGTCATGCTATTTTTCTGCCATTGGCTGCCTACTTTTCCTCTCCGTTCAATTGTCTACCCTGCTTGGTGATCCCCCCTCTGCTGCTGTTCCTGGAAGCGTGGTCTTTTTTATCTCTCTCTAGAATGTCCTTCAGTATTCTTTGTAGGGTTGGTTTGGTGGTCATGAATTCCTTCAGTTGTTCTTTGTCATGGAAGTATCTTGTTTCTCCACTAATTTTGAGAGATCGTTTTGCGGTATACAACAATCTGGGTTGGAAGTTCTTTTTTCCAGGACTTGAAATACTTCACTTCAAGGTCTTCTTGACTTGATGATTTGTGTTGAGAAGTCTGTCATGATTCTGATGGGTTTTCCTTTATAGGTGATCTGTTTCTTTTCTCTAACAGCTGTTAATATTCTGTTCTTGTGTTGAATTTCTGGGATCTTGATTATTATATGTCTGGGTGTAGATTTATTTTGGTTGTGGCTAGCTGGAGTTCTATATGCTTCACTTATCTGAATGTTACTTCCTTTTCCCGTGCTTGGGAGGCTTTCTGATATTATTTCTGTAAACAGACTTTTAATGTCATTTGTATTGATCCCTGTTTTTTCACTCACACCTATTATTTGTAAGTTACGTTTCTTTGGGTTGTCTTGCAGCTGTTGAAATGTTACTTCCTGGTTCCTTGCTATTTTTAAGAGATCTTTCCTTTCGCAATCACAAGCTCCAATTCTGTCTTCAACATTTGAAAGTCTATCTTGAGTTTCTTTCAAGTGGTTTTGCCAGCTTTCAATGGAATTTTTAATTTTCTGGATATCTCTTTGAATCTGTTTCATGTATTCTAAATCTTTTTTGTATTGTTCATTCAAGGTTTCCCTCATTTTCCTATGCTCCACCATTTTTAAAAATCTATGTCTTCTTTAGAGATGCCTAGCAATTCTTTTATTATGTTTTCCAGTTCTTTTACCTAAGTTAGTGTTTCTGTTCTAATTTCTTTTATAGCCTTATGAAGTTGTTTCTTTACTTCAGTTGCTATCACTTCAGAAACTTCAGGTGTGTGACTCCTGATCTCTTCTATGTTTGCATCTCCTGGACTTGCTCTGCTTGTATTGCAGGCCAGAGACTACCTTTTGCTTCTTCATCTTGACATATTCCTGGGTTCTTTTGGACAAGTGTGTAGAGGGGGTCCCAGGCACTTCCCACATTGGCTGCAATTTCTCCTAAGTGAGACTGTGTGGTTCTTCTAGCCAGTGCTGGCTACGGGGATCTGATGGTGGCCATTGGGTTCGTTGGTTCAGGTCTGTGTCCTGCTTTTCCCAGACTGTGTTGGCTCCCTGATAGCTGGTAGAGTGCATGGGGGCGGGGCTGGCTGCCACCTGCAGAACTGGGCTGGTCACCAGCAGGATCCTCCACTACTACCCCTGGAATGTGTACAGCGGCGGGGCCGGCTGCTGCTTCCAGACAGAGCTGACAGGTGGAACTTCCACAATGACTGTTAGAGTGCGTGTAGGGGTGGGTCTCATTCCAAGCAATTTCCATGAGTCTGTTACCAGCTACGAGCTGCTAGAGGAAGCTGTTAGCAGTTCTAGTTCCAGTCTTGTCTGGCATGACTCCAAAATGGTTCTCAGCCAATGACTCTCTCCCACGGGAGGACCAAGTCCTCTGCACTCACTGTCAGCCAGTGCAGTCTTCCAGGTCCGCCACTCCCCTCCAATGCTGCTTCCCTCTGCAGAGGCTTCCAGGGTTGCCATCTACCACATCACCTTGATCATGTGTCCCCAGGTCCCAACAGCTCTTCTCTCACAGTGTGTCTGGCTCTGGGTAAAGGTGCCGCCAAGTACTGCCTTCTTCTTTAAGTTTTTCTTTTTACTCTTTCTGTGGGCTTCAATTCTCACTTTAGATTCTTCCTGGGTCTGGGGGACCCACTTCCTACCTTCTTGTCTTCCCCATGATGCTATATTCCAGCATCTGGACTGTATCTTTCAGAGAGGCTGTTTACTCTGCTGCTTACTGTTCCGCCATCTTCCCAGAAGCCCCCCTAGACTGTGGCTTTGATAATAAAAACATTTTGGTTGTATTAGTCAGGATCAGTCAGTGTTAGTTGCTATAACAAGCCATCTCCAAATCTCAGGAGTCCAACACTATGAAGGTTTGTTTCTAGCATATACCACAATCCAACGTATGAACCACTCAAGAAATGAACCACCTCCAAGAAGTGATTCAAGGGATCTTGTTTCCTTCCATTGTGTGGCTCTGACATCTTAGAGTCCTTAACTTCTGGGAACAGGGATGGGTACACAGAAGAGAGCAGAGGGAGGGAGAAAAGGGAAGGTTTTGTGGGACACGTTGCTGACAGGAATGGTTGTATTGTCCTTCACTTCTGCCTCTATCCCACCAATCAGAAATCACTTGCATGACCTTGAATTTAACTGCAAGGGACAGAGCAACACAGTATTTCTGTGCTGTCAGGAAAGGTGTTGAGAGTGATGACCATCTAGCTAGTCTGCCACTGCCACTGATTTATTATTTCATTAAGAGTTACTCATTAACTCTTAAAACCCTCACGGAATAAACAGGAATCTTACAATTCAGATTTTACCAATCTTTTTTTTATTTTTAATAGATTCATTTTCCTCCTTTTGTACCTGCCATAACTCACTTCCCACATTCCATCAAAATGACCTATGTGCTCTGTTCCCTGAATACCTTTCATGCCTGTGTGGGTTTTGTAATTTAGCTGAAGTGCAGCTCAGTATCTCTGAACCAGCTTCCACGTGTGGTCCTGTTTTTGGCTTGGCCACAGAGGTTTGGAAGGTGTAAGAGATGCAGCAGGCACCATACACAGGAAGGCAGTGCAGGGCTCAGGGCTGGTCTTCTTGGTAGGTGTGGGGTGGCCTCTTGCTCCACAGCACCTTCCTCTCTTGCTACATTTTCCTGTTCAACTTCTTTAAGTTCTGGGCCGATGCCTTCTGTGGCGAAGGATACACCTGCACGGTTAGAGACAGATGTTGGTTCCAGTTTGTCATTGTTCCAACTTGTGCATAAAGGTTCTTGTTTGTCTTCACAGGTCATGGTTTGTACATGCTTTCCTGTGATTTATGTCTGTCTTATTTTCTAATCTGCCAGACCCGTGGCCCTGCAGTGACTTCAGATCAGTCACTGGACACAGAGGCAAGTGACTTTCATCCCTTTCTTCCATTTCCCTTGTCTGTGGTCAGTGACTTTTCTCTGATTTTTCATCCTTCTCTTTCCAGGCTTTTACTTCTCTAGTTTCTTCTACAATTGTGTAAGCTTATTTTCTACTTTAAATCTCATAATCCATACTTAACAATGTGATTTCCCTCGTCTAATTGAGCCCTATCTAATAGAATGTCTCTTTGTCTTTGTAAGTGTGGCTTCCTCTGCCCAGAAAACCTTTTTCTTCCTTTCTCCATTGGGTTACAAGCCTGACTCAACCCAGGAGTGTTCAAATATGGCTCTGCCCTTAGCGAGACACTAATCCTCCAAATTTTGGTGTACTCTTGAACACACTTCGGTTGAGAACTTCTGCTGTCTCTTTTAGTGTCATCACATCTCCAAATCCTAATGCAACAATATGCTCATCGAAGGTACTTACAATGTGTATAAATAAATGGGACAACATAAATATTTTAAAAGAACTCTTTAAAAACAATCTTGAATTCTTATCTTTGAGGAAAAGTAGATTCAATTAGGGAAAACATCACTCTTCAATATTAATCTTGAATTTCTAACCTCGAGGATAAGTAGATTGAGTTAGAGAAAATGTGGTAATGATATTGTTCTTAGAGTAGTTGAGTAAACAGGAAGCTTACAAAGGTTTACTGATTGTATTTCTTGGTATTATTTTTGTCATTGTTGGTAATCAAAACCAGGGCCTTGCCCATGTTAGGCAAGAACTTCTACCATGAATCTATACTCCTTGACCAAGTTTACAGAATTTTAATGACTTAGTTGGGATTATATAAATCATTAAGAGTGAGGTTTTCTAATTCCTAGTAGTTCCAGCAAGCTAAGGATTTTGGTGTATATCCTAAAGGGGATTTTGGGAAAGATGAATATTTAAAGAGTGAGAGTAAGACTAAAAGCATCTTAATAACATAGAAAAATAATCTTTAGTTTATAAAAACTGCACTACTTTAAAAAAAGTTAAAAAATTAGAAGTAGAAAGAACATATATCCCTCTCAGACAGATATAGTGAAACTATCCTGGTGATCTCATGACACATTGTAGATTGTATTTTTTTTCTCTTTTCTATTGGGGATTCAACCCAGGAGCATGCTATATCCTCAACCTTTTTTTTTTTTTTTTTTTTTTTTTTTTTTTTTTTTTTTTTTTTTTTTTTTTTTTTTTTTTTTTTTTTTTTTTTTTTTTTTTTTTTTGTGCCGGGGATCGAACTTAAAACCTTGTGCCTGCCAGGTAGGTGCTTACGCCACTGAGCTAAATCCCTGGCCCTATATTTTGAGATAGGGTCTCACTATGCAGTTCAAGCTGGCCTTGAGTTCACTTTGTAGCCCAGGCTACTCTCAAACTCATAGCAATTCTCCTGTCTCAGCCTCCTGAGTGCTGGGATTAAAGGTGTGTGCCACCATGCCCAGCCCTCAGCCCTTTTTATAGGGAACCTCTCTTTCCACATATTTTTGATGCAGGATTTTGGTAAGTTGCCTAGGTTGGCTTTAAACTTGTGATCTTCCTGCCTCAGGTTCCTAAGTAGCTGATATTACAAATGTGTGCTGTCATTCCTGGATCTACTATTCATTCTTGTCATCCATCCATCCATCCATCCATCCATCCATCCATTTGTTTATTATATATTTGTTGAGTACCTGTTACAAGCTTTGTAAACAAATGGATAGGAAAGACATTTTCACTCTAGGAATTTATTGCATAGTTGTAGATTTGGGTTGAGGGATGAAACACACACACACACACACACACTGTGTACAGTAATGAGTAGAGGTGTGTTCTTTGTTGTCACATTTGGCACCATCCTCAGCAGTCTAATATTTTTCTTCAGTTACAATGAGCCAACTCCCTTTAGAACATGGCTCTGGCCCGAGGGCTAATGAGGAGCTCTCAGCTGAAATTTCGAAGGTGGAAGGGCAGGAGTAGCCATTATTTTACTGCAGGCTCGCACGCATCAGTGATGGCAGACATAGAATTTTCCCAAGGATATTAAGCATTCTCCTGGGATTATGGCTTTGTCTATTTTTTCTTGCAGGTATCTTTGGAATCCCTGAACTTAGAGTTGTCCTGAAATGACATTCCTGACCTTCAATTCCTAGCCTTCCAGCAGTGATATAAACCTCTATTTCCTTATATTAAACTTTGTCTTTTAAAAACTCAAGTGTGGTTTTTGTTTTTATGTCAAATCTTGAAGAACACAGGATAGTAAAAGTTCCCAGTGTTTGAGAACACCATTTTCATAGTTCTGCAGCTGTTGCATGCCATGGTTTATTTACTGCTGCGGTAGCTGGGGGGATCTGAATAGAAGGTCCCTAGTGATGCTAGATTGTAAAGGACAAAATGTATCTTTGGGTAGATTTAGGATATAAAGTATTTCACCTGAGATTGAGACCTAGTAACTGAGGGATATGTCTTGGCTCTGTCTTTATCCACAAATTTTATCACAACTACAGGGAACGTTTATTTCTTGATAGTGATAAATCCTCACTGTCTTTCTTTCCATGTATATAGAAATTGTGGAATAACTTTTAGCTTGTATAATGTATTACAACAAGCCTTTAATTACAAAACCAAAAAGCAATGTAAATTAAAATACTTAATTTTTTTTTTTTTTAAAAAGAGAACTGATCAAAACTTAAAGGAAAATTTCAGGTACACCAAAGGTAGAAGAAAGTCAAAGCTAGAGTGCCAGTGGGGAAGGTTTAGACCTTGAGGATGTGAAGTGAGATGAAGTCTGTTTTGGCTAGGACCTGGGATCTTAACACACAAAGTGAGGAGAAAAGGACTGTACACGTTAGGGTACAAGGTCTCAGACCACTGCACAGAGCAAGAAATACTTATCTGGTAGAAAGTCTAGAGCCAGGTAGGTAACTGGCCCATCAAAGCTTGGAGTAATATCCTGATTTTTCACTTCCGTGGTATGCCAAAGTAAGAGAGAGAGGGAGGCAGGGAGGGAGAGAGAGAGAGAGACAGAGAGAGATAGAGAGAGAGACAGAGAGACAGCGAGAGCGCGAGAGTGAGAATGAGAGAAAGAGAGATACTGAATTCTGGCAGAGAGGAATAGGAAATTGTTCCTCAAAGATGACCAGCAATTATACAGGTGACTCCTGCAGAAATAACCTTGCTGAGTGTAAAACATTACAAAGCACATGGTTAAAAACATAACAGCCAGGAGTCAGAAGATACAACAAAAGAGTCAAATTTATAAGAATTGGAGACAATAGAACAATCTGAAACAGACATTGTAATTAATATATTTAATATTTTTAAGGATTTAAAGCAAGAAACAAAGTTCATAAGAGAAGAATGAAAGTATCAAAGATGAATCAGGTGTTTGAAAAAAGAACTAAACAGAACCTCTGGAAACAGGATACAAAGACATCAAAATAAAAATTCCACAATTAGTTTCAATGGCAAATTAGACATAGTCAAATACAATATTAGTGAATTGAAAGTTTTTTTTGGAGAAAATTATTCACAATATAGTATAAAGAGATGGAAAATTTTTTAGAAAAGGATAAATTGAAGAGTTTCTTCACATATCCAATAGAATTAAGACCAGAATCAGGATGAGGCAAGAAAAATGGCTGATAGTTTTCCAGAGTTGGAGAAAATATACCATTTTACATTAAAGGAAACTCTCAAGTTCAGATCAAGATAAGTGAAGCCAAGTCAAAAATTCAAGAGTCTGTAGATAAAAGACAAGGAAAAAAATCTTAAAGCCTTACAGACAGAAGAGATAGAGTATTTATTAAAAAGACAATTAGACTAAGCGTGGCTTCTCCTCAGACTTAATTGATGAAATATTATCTGAGGGAGAAAAAGAGGTGGCAACCTTGAATTCTCTATATTCAGCTATCCTGAAATCTAACAAACTGACTATCACAGTGTAAAGAGACCTCCAAGAACCAGACACAAGGCTGCCAAAGCCTGCCCTTAACTGCCTTGAAGCAGTCCTCAGCGATAACACTGTTGTTTGAGTCGCTCAGGTTTAAGGCTGTGTTCTGGTGAGGGATTATGGGCTACTGTAACCCCTCAGTAATCCCACAGATTACTCAGAGCTGGGGTGGGTGGGTGGGTGGTTGGAGAATGTCCTCTCAAAATCAGACCCATTCCCAAAGGGTAAAGGGTGAGGTTTGCTTCAAGGGAGGAGGATCATTCTCTTGAGACTTGATGAAGACAAGGAAGCAAGATTAATACTGGGCGTGGGTTGTTTGTGACCAGTGGAGCACACTGTGATGGGCTTTAAATTTTCAGTGATTCCCCATGGATTCTGATGTCGGTCCTATTTTGCATATGATGAGAAGGATTTTCTTCCACCTTTCATTTTCCTTTGGCTACACCTAGTCCGTAGGAAGATCTGATCTACCAGTAGCATGGGGCAATGGAAAGATGTGTGTCCCCCACTTCCCCTGCCTCCTTCGTGCTGAGACCCCTGGAAACTGTGGCTTCCTACCTGGGGGCCTGTGATTGGCAGCCTTAGAGGGGGCTTGGAGCAGAGCAGAGGAGCAGCTGCTGAGTGGACGGCTCTGCTCAAGGGTGGGCCTGAGACAAAACCTCTGTTTTCCTGAATGAGAGAAAGTGGCTCTCAGGCCTATTAAAGTTTTAAAAATGATCAACTTTTTTTTAAAGTAAAAAAATCCCATATAATTTGGTATTTACAATATGGTATTCATAATCTGGTATTTGGGTATTGTCTTCCAGTTGTAGTCCACTTGCATATTCCTATTAAAATGCAATCACATTTTTATGCCATTTTCCTTTTTGTGTGATCTGGGTTTGAATTTTAGCTGTGTTAGAAGCAATGTGGCACTAGGAAAATAATATGACTTTCTTTCTTTCTTTCTTTCTTTCTTTCTTTCTTTCTTTCTCTTTCTTCCTTTCTTCCTTTCTTCCTTTTCTTCTTTCTTTTGTTCATTCTTTCTTTTTCTCTCTTTCCTTCTTTCTTTCTCTTTCTATCCTTCCTTCCTTCCTTTCTTGCTTTCTTTCTTCTTTGTTTCTAAAATAGGGTGAACTGGCAATAATTCCACAAAAAAGTCTTACTGAGGGGCTAATTGCTAGGGACAGGAAGGTGGGTGCAGACACATATGTCCCCTGCCTCATGGGCGTCTAGCCTAATTAGGAGCAGGAGACTAGAGACAATAACTTAAGTGCACAACGGTGATAAACCCTGCTCTAGCAGAGAGGTTCCTGGTCTTCAGCCAGCCCAAGAGACAGAGATTCGACAGGGTCGGTTGATCAGGGTACCTTCCCTGAAGTGATGGAGCTTGATATGAAAGCTGAAAGATAAGGCACATTTGAAGAGCCAAGAAAGAAACAGCTGGCCCACCCAGCAGCATGTGTGAGGGCCGAGGGTCACTTCAGGGACGGTACCCTGATCAACAGACCCTGTCGAGTCTCTGTCTCTCGGGCTGGCTGAAGACCATGAACCTCTATGCTAGAGCACAGTTTATCACAGTTGTGTGCTTAAGTTATTGTCTCTAGTCTCCTGCTCCTAATTAGGCTAGAAGCCCGTGAGGCAGGGGACATATGTGTCTGCACTCAACTTCCTGTCCCTAGGGAGCATGCTGTGTGCGGTGGCTCCGCGGACAGTGCGGTTGGACAGTAGAGATGCGTGTGTAGAGCCAGAAAGCCCCGCTGAGCCCAGGAAGAACACAGTGGCTTTGGAGAATGCACTGGGGGAGCCAGTGTAGGTCAGAGAGACCATGAGAAAGTATTGCAGTTCTCACCGGAAGAAGATGGTGCTGAAGTGCTGAAATGGTAGGGACGGAGAGAAGTAAATGAATTCAAGAGGTATTTAGGAAGGAGGAGCACAGGATTATGACAGTTTAGATAAAGGGGATGAGAAACAAGGGTTTCAGAGTGAATCACATATTCTAATATAACCAGCGGTAACAAGATATGGCAGCCACAGTTGTACAACCCAAACCACACTAGAAAATTTCCTTTGAAGAGGGTGGTTTGGGAAAAGGGTGAATTGAACATGGACGGTCATTAAGTTTTCTGAAATGATTGCAGAACTAATTTTAAAAGTACAACAAGCCCCAGCTTCCGAGCATGCAAAGAACCACTTAACAAGTCTCCTGGGCATTAACGTCAGTTGTATTATCACAATGATTAAGGTTTTATCAGTAAAGTAATTTATGCTGGTAGGAAAAGTGAATTGCAGTGAGGTTTGATTGCAGTAACATCCACCTTAATTAAAACTCACCGAGACATCGTAGAAAGGGATGGCTTGTTTAGAATTAATCACAGTGCAATGGAGGAGGTGTGTGTGGTAGAGCACTCACTTGGTAGAGGACATAAGGATATTATAGATTTTGAATCACTGAGCAAATAGTTCACAAGGTCTTGCAAACTGCTACACGCACAAATAGTGATGAATGAGATAATAAAGTTCCTAGCCTCCTGTGCAAGACAGTAAACCAAACAGGGAGATATCTGTACAGAAAAGTTACTGCTTTGAAGGTAGGAAAGGTGCAGTAACAGAGAACCCATGGGGTGAGGGTGGCTTCCCACTTCCTGGCTGGCACAGGTCTCTTCAGGGGAGTCACACTCTTAGGCTGGGACCTGAAGGATGAGGAGGTAGCCAGCCCAGGGGTGCGTGGGGGATCCTGGAGCCCAGAGAGGGCAGGGTTTGGCATGGGAAAGAGCAGGTGTGTGTGGTGAACCGAAAGAAGGTCAGCGTGGCTGGAATGTTTGAGTGAGTGGACTTTTTTTTAAAATTTGAATGGCTGGCCATAAATCGAGGCCGTCAGATGGTGTGGGAGAGGAACTGGAGGACAGGAGGCAAATCATCGTTAAGCGAAAGCTCAAATCAGGAGCCCAGATTTATGTATTAAAATGCTGGCGCTTTGTTCAACATTGTTTTCTCTCCCCATGTAAACTCTGTCTATGCTCTTATCTGCCATTTGATCAGGGAAACAGTTAAATACATTCTCTAGGTAAGCATTAGAAGATTATCAGAAAGCGAAAATGCTTTCTCTGGTTAATCTTGTTCAGTCATCTCATCGTAGGAGAACATTTTGTGTCGCAGGGTAATTTGCATGCTAGTCACTTCTGGCTTGGATTATTTTATATTCACAACATCTAATGAGATAGTTTGTGTGCTTGAAAAAGCAAGGTGGGAAACTATTACAGTTTTACAATTGACTTCTAGCTCTTGTGTAGGTCTCTTTTTTTAAGTAGTTTTACTTAAAAATCATATATCAGAGATTCCTGCTTAAGAAAACCTGCCTAGTTTTTCCTAATTATTTTGAGTCTTTCTATGGCTCATTAGAAATGGTACATAAGGAGGCCAGGCATATAGCTCAGCAGCACAAGTGCCTTCCTGGCAAGTACGAGGTCGTGAGTTCGAACCCTGGTTCAAAAAAAAAAATGGTACATAGGAAGAGGATCTGGGGGTGAGGGAAGAGTGGAAGGTGGGGAGAAGGGAAAGTAAAAATGATTGTCATTTGCTAAGTATGTCATACATAACAATTCCCAAAAATGAATTTTACTATTATGTATGTCAGATACAGAGTCCACCAAAAAATGTGTACATACTTCAGGAAAGAAAACAAGTATGATGTTTTTTCAACAGATGATTTTACCCTTGCATGAGGGCCTCTAGAGGATGTCATATGTTGCAGAAAACCCACTACATTGCTGGCCCTTAGAAAAAAAGTTGAAAATGCACTGAAGCAATCTCAATGGCCGAGGTTACCCAGGCAGCAGTTCCCTGTAGTAATAAATGTCTGGAAGCTCATGGCCACCACTGTGAGCACCTCTTGTAATTGTGGAGGCCAAAGATAACTTGTATTAATCTCATGATGCCTCAGCAAATTTAGTATTAAAGTATTCATACAACTTTTTCTTTTCCTGAAGTGTGTATACATTTTTTGGTGGACTGTGTATATACTAATAAAAAAAGAAAGCAAAAAATAAACTGTTGCAGAATCATTCAAGCCATGCTATTATATTTTGTATTACTCTGTCTTAACTATCATCAAATTCATTTGACCAATTATTATTTTTCTTATTTTTCAACCCTTACCCTTTTTTATTTTTGGTGTCTTTTATTCTGAAGATATATTTTTCTTTATCTCCAGAGCATTCAGTAGGTAGAAATGGTAGAGCCCATTTTGAGACACTACTGTGATATGGCTAAGTAGTGTTGTGGAAATAGCATTGGGCTTGGCATTGGAGTTGGACAGAGTTGGATGAGAATTCCAGTTCCACTACTTATTTAGAGATCAGGTCTTTGATTAGTTAAATAAATTTTAAATCTGAATTTTATTGTCTTCCTTATAGGGCTGGCAAGATGAAGTGAGTCTATCCATCTATCTGTCTGTCTATCTATCTATCTATCTACCTATCTATCAATCATCCATCTATCATCTATCTCTATTACAGTACAGCACCTATGACTTGGTGGATGCCAAGCTGTGAGCATCGTTTTTGCAGACCACGTCACACTTAGAATTGTATTTCCAATAATGGAAATAGATCTATACCAGTTTTCTATGTTCTTTTACTCTGTCCCTTGTGTCCAAGGCCACTCACTTATCACTTGGGCTGAAGAAAGGGTTTCTGGATAGAATAAGTTTGATTATGGCCTGGAGGAAGAAGCAGAAAGCCATAATACCTTTATCAGAAGGCCCTGCAGTGGGATTGGACCGCTAAGGGAATTCCAGGTCAGGATTTAACCTAAAGGCATCTATCTTGGGGAAGAAAGTGTGGTTGGAGGTTAAAAAGCACAATGAAGCCATAGAGATAAAAAAGAAGAATCCCAGGTTATTTATTTGAAAAATATTGACAGAGAAACTTTCATGCGTCAGGTAATATACCAAGCACTGTGTTCTCCAAAGTGGGGTGCTGGGCCCCAGAAGCCTGTGTTGTAGAGACGGAGCCCCCAAAGTGTGCCAAGTGCTTGCATGATGGAGCTAATTGGGCGAAGGGTGCAGTAACCTGAGTGTTTGAAGGACAGAGTCTAAGAAAGCCACACCTGAGCCAAGAATGAAATGAAAATTTCATTGAACTGAAAGGTAAACTGTGGGTCAAGCGGTCAAGAAAGAGTTCTGAGTGACTCTTGCTTCTGGTCCTTAGAGTGAGTAAGGACCAAAGTAGGCAAGGCAATGAGTCTGGTTCTGATAGTCCCTGCGAGGGGCTCTCTGGAAGACCATGCATTGCTCAGAGAGCAGAGATGCTGCCTGACCCATCGGGTCTGACACCTTGACCTGGCCTTCATGAACCTGAAGCAGATATGGTTTCAATGGTGCCAATGACCTGAAATAGTTCATAGGTAAACATCTGTTGGGTGGAGCTGAGAACAGGATAAGATTTATTTACAGAGAAATGGGAATTGCTGCTATTTTATTAGATGGAAGAAATGGCAGTGAACTACTTTCTTTTTTACTGTAGAAATTCTAGTGGACTGGTGTATTTGGGAACATTTTTGAAATGTGGTTAAGTTTTCTAAAGCTTAACTGGAAGCCTCCTCCTAGCTGGCAGTGGTGGGGAGACTTGGAGACATAGCGAATTCATTTATTCGGTTCTCCTTTCCCAGCAGTGTTTGGCTGTACAGATGTGGCACACATATGCTGTCCAGTTGTGGACGTGCAAGATACATAATCCACCTGTGGGGTGTGGAGGATCTGTTTGGTTCTGGTTATTGTTGTTCTGTTCAACCTTTCTTTAAAATGTACTCTCAGGGACATGGTATGTGCCAGGCAAGCACAAGGTTCGATTCCTGGTTTAAAAAAAAAAAAAAAAAAGTAAAACGCACCCTCAGGAAACCTGTTTCTGTGATCATCTGAGGAAAGATGCACCTGAGAAGATAATAGTATTTTCTGGAAACCAGAGGTAATTCCCATTTTTTCCTGCGGTCAAGGCTTGTCAAGTTGATTTCCTAGTAAGACTTCACTTGACAATAAACAGTAACACTAACTTGTGTTTATATTGTGATTTCAGAATGACCACATTCCAAAATTTTCTCAAGTATCATAATTCTTTATTTCTTACTATAGTTTATTCCTACAGTTTTTATAGCTTCTTATTCCTACATTTTATAGATATCACCAGCTAAATTGGTAAAATTCTGCAAATTATAAAGTAATGCAGTTGAATTAAAATTTGTAAACAATTTAAAAAGCCAGAGGATTTAAAACTCACCATTCATTGCATAGAGAAGTCTATTTTTTGGCTGGTTGTTTTAAGTCACTGAGTTTTGAGGTGATTTGTTTTATAAAAGATAACTGAAACAGTGGATTAAGTAGTACCTGGTTCATGGTGGATAGCCGTGTTCTTGGTTAAGCATTTCATCTCAGCTGAGCCTGATAGCAAGCCAGGAGCTGTTTCTTGAAGGGTGAAACTTTGAAGTTATCAGAAGAGAAGGATCTTAGCTTAGGGGTCTGTGCTATGATTCTCTTATCATGGCTTTCCAGAGTCTCCATGTCACTTCTTTATTTTTGTAAAGACTGGTGTTTTGGATTTATTTTACCATTTTCTTTTGGAAGGCTTTTGGACTGTTTTTAAGGCTGCCCTCCATGTTGATTTTAAATTGATTTCTTCAGGGTGCCTATGTCGAAGGAAAGAGATTACGTCATCTTTGGCTGTGTCCCTGCCTGCTCATGCAGAACTCCCCCAGGAGATGGTGGGATGGAAATGTATGTCTCATGTCACAAACCTGATTGGGTAAAAATGAGACTTTTCTCTCTCCTTGTAACTGAAACTTTCTTGCTTGAACCCTTATTTTGTTTGAGGCAGAAATCCTAATCCAACCCTGAAAAAGAAATTTAAGCATTTCTGACATATTTCTCACATAGTTTAGGTTTAAACTCAGCCAAATTTATTATTTTGATTACCCCTTCTCCCACTTTCTTGCTCCTGCAGCTGGTACTTAGGGAGAGGTGCAAATGTCATCTCTCCCATCAAATAGGTGGGAGACTTCTGTATCACTATTGAAAGTATTGTGATAGTTAATTGTGATGACAAGCTAAGTGGATTAAACAACACCTATTGGCGTACTGGATCACAGTTCTGAATGTGTCCGAATGGTTGATGTGTAAGCCACAAATGAGGAGGGAACACTCATCCCAGAAGCAGGCAGTGCCACCAATAGGCTTGTAGTTTGGATGGAATAAAAGGTTATCAGATTTTTTTTCTTTTTTCTTTTTGGTACCAGGAATCAAACTCAGGACCTGGCACTTGCCAGGCAGGTGCTGTGCAGCTGAGCTATATCCCCCGGCCCTGGATGGAATGAAAAGGGAAAAAAAAGAAGGCAATCTTCCCTTTTAATTTCTTTGAAGGAGTTGCAGTCTTTGCCATTGCCTTTGGTCTCTAGCTCCTTTCAGCTTTCCAGGCAGATCCTTCAGCCTACCAATGCAGATTCTTCAGTTTTCTGACTTGGACTAACCTTTGACTCTCAAGTGAGCTCCAGGCCTTCGACTTACAACTGGGTTCAACAACTCCCCAAGGCACAGACAGTCATTTTGCATTATCCACCCTAGATTCCAATTTCTATATTTAGCTCATATCCTGAGACTTTGCAGGAGACTGAAATTGAGAGAGGTGGATTAATTACTTTGGTGGAGGAAACTTTTAAGGCAACTCAGCCTTCAGGTTGTAGCATGGCTACTGCTTATTGCTTATAGTAAGATCTACTGTCAGAAAAAGGGGAAAAAGTCCATTTAAAAATTTGAGTTTTACTAGAAAGAAAGTACCTTCAAAGATGGGGCAGAGGAGAGTTTGGTTGCTGAAAAGATTAGCATTAAAAAGAAGCCAAGTACTTTGGATCAGGACAACAGTAAAAACAACATAAGGGAATGTCAGGAATTTAAAAAAAACTTCACTCTTCATCAACTCACAGGTGGAAAAGTGAAAGACTTTGCTTTAAGAGAGCCACAGGGCATTATGCTCCAGAAAGACAGCTGTCAATTGTCTAGGGAATTTCTTTCCCAGGGTTTGGTTTACAGTTGTCAGCTATCCAGACACTCTGGGCTCTCTGCAGCTCTGATTCAAGGGACCTGGCTACTGCTTGAGCTGGCAACAGGCTTTGGTATCATTCATATGGTATTGGTTTTATAGGCATGCAGGATACAGAGTTGTGGGTTCAGGATGGCTTCCACCTAGATTTCAGGAGAAGACCTGGGAGGTCAGTGCACACAGCTATGGGAGTGAAGGAAAAGCAGAGTGAAAGTTTGTAGGAAGCTTTAAGGAGTGAACAAAGTTAGTCCAAGAGAGAGTCCACAAGGGCTAAAACCATGAGCAATGCTCTAGGAGGGGCACTACCTAAGCCCTTTGCAGTTCTAATCTCAGCATGACTTGTGCCATGTGCTGGACATGGAACTACAGAATTTAATGTTTGCCCTGCTGGGTTTCATCCTTGCTTTAGTTCCATTGATTTCTTTCTTTTGGAAAGGGAATATTTACCTTGTGCCATTGTATATCAGTAGTGTTTAACTTTCTTTTGATTTTTACAGGGATTTATAATGAATAGTTTGTCTTAGGTCTCAGAAGAGACTTTGAACTTGGACTTCTCAGCAATGCTGAAACTGTTAGGATTTTGGCAACTCTTAGAGATGGACTAAATGCATTTTACATAAAGGGATGCAAATGAGTCTTTTGGGGGTCATGGGTGTAATGTTACGATTTATATCTGATGTCCCCCCAAGCCTCATGTGTTCACAGGCTGGGCTTTTAGAAGGTGTTTGGATTATGAGGGTGTTATAGCTGACTTGCTGCTCAGAGGTGGGGTCTGGTCGGAAGGGTCGGATGGATCAGGTGTGACCTGGAAGGGTGTGTCTGTCTTCCCAGCTCCTCTTTTCACTCTCTTTCTTTCTGTCTGCTATGCCATGAAGAGTTCTTTTCCACCATGTGCCTCTGTCATGTTTTCCTGCCTCAGAGCTGGCTGACCTTGGCCTGAAACTTGAAAAAAGTAAACCATTCCTCCTCAAAGGTGGGAGTATTGTGTCTCAGCAATGAGGAGGTGACTAAGACACCCTCTTATTTCCAAACTCAGGACTCACTTGGTCAGGTCATAGTCACCTAAGACAGTATCACTTTATAATAACTCAAAGCCAATCAATTAGGCACCTTAATTATATCTTGCAATTCTCTTCGCCTTTGACACATAAGATAACTTAAATAGAGCTGTAAAATGTCATGATAGTCATGAGACCTGGCCCTATTCAAGGGAAGACACCAGGGAACAAGAATCTGGATTATCTCAGCACTTTGCTGACACCACTGTGATATCCTCATAATTTCCTCTTTCTGCTAATGCCTGTGTCTTCCCTGGGGTTGGGGGTCTTGGAATTTGAATGATTTTCTGTGCCACTGATGCACTGAGTGGATACTCTGGACCCTTTCCATCCATCGTGCAGGTCACCTTTCCTTTCCATGGCTATGGGAGGTATAGGTATAGGAGGTATAGTCTTCTTGCATGCACATCCTCAAGGGAAACATTTCTCCTCTGGTCTGTACTCTCTGGGTGGGTGGGCAAAGAACAGGATTCACCATTTGCTTTTCTTCCAAAGTCTTGCCCTATCCTCTAATTCATAAAGGTTTCATTTCCTGGAGGATTAGTGAGGAACAGAAGGCACGCCTATATATTCTTCCAAATCTATTGCTTATGTCAACACCTCAACCCTGGAAATTTAAAAGCTAAAAATTAATTTTACTTTTGTTTGCATTTCAACTATGGTTTAGTTTTTCTGGGGGCAAGAGAGACCAGGATTAAAGTGAAAGTAGAGCTATAGGGTAAGCCAGGATTTTGCAGAGCTAACTTGTCTCTCTCACTTCTGTTGTTTATGGATTGAAATGTATAGAAGCTGCCACAGTAGTTTCAAAAACACCATAGGTTTTCTGAATCATCCTGAGAACTGGATTAGTTCCATGTTAATTTTTATGCATTTTTTATCTGTGAACATTTCTTACTTCTCAGAGCAGGTGGGAAACCCCAGAGAAGGGAAAATTGAAACACTTCTAGAAATTAGCAAAATGTTAATTAAGTTTCCCTTTGCCAAGGGGAGAGCAAAGCTTGGCAGTGTTTCAGAGACAATAAAGGACTGGTGCTTGTACTAATTAAGAGTATTACTCAAGTGAAATCATTGGAAGTCAATATAAACCTCAAAGCTTAACAAAATAGAGAGTGGTGCTAGGTTGGAATAAAAATGGGCAACAGCAAGTATCTAAAAGTGGTTGCTGTTTCTCATTTGAATAGTTCTGTTAGGGTAATTTTACACTCAGCTACTAAACACTATTTCCCTCCCTCCCAGCACTCAATACTCAAGCTTGATTGTCGAGTAAACAATTTGCTAATCCATGACATTAACATAACTCATGGAAAAATCTCAGAGGAAAACACTGTAACCTTGTTTGGTCTGCTTCCTTAACCCGAGATGGGGACGGTCTCAGGTTGCCACTACTTCCCCAGACTGAGATCCCAAGGGCACTGCTCCTCCCTTTCCATTTCCTGTCTTCCTGATTGTCTTCTTCATGTTCTTTCACCCAGTTTCCAAAAGCATAATTTTATCTCAGACAAACTCTTTCTCATTTCCACACAGTTGATTTTGGAGCACTCTTTTTTTTTTTTCTAATTTTTGAACTACTTTCTTTCCTTCTGAGTTTTTCTTTGCTTCACCTGCATGCTGTTATATTTCTGTTGAGGAGCAGATTTTTGTCTTTGTATCCCCAACATTTAATATGAACACCTGGAATATAGTAGCTGCTCAAATATTTTTTTGAAAGTATGAACTCACCAATGAAGTATCTGTCTACTCACCTAGTAACTCTCTCCCCCACTAGACATATCCACTTGGTGGCAAAGACTCACCTTGTTTAACTGTGAATCCTGACTACCTAACTCTCTTCCTGGCATGTAGTAGAATCTCAAGCAAAGTTAACCCAATAAATGAATAATTATGAGGAGTTTACTGATGGATCTTAGCATACTCTAAAAGAATGTTAAGTCCTGATATTATTTCAGAATATGCTGTTATGGAAGTCAGCAGGAAAGGTTGCCAAGTTGAGATTTGGACAATCACTGGAAATTGGACAGAAGAGGATTACAGGTGAGTATCCCTTAGGGTTCCTCACAAAAGTGACACATTTCTGACACAAAATAGAGAGCATATGCATCCTTTCTATTCCCTGGGAATGAAATGTGAACTTTATATGCTTTCTTGAAAATCATTACAAAATATTTTCAACCAAATGGCCACAGGGAGTTGAAATCTGAGTTGCTCTCTGAGTCAGACAGTTGGCGTAACTTCCAGGAGTAGTACGATTTGTGCCACTGCTGATCTGCTAACTACCTCGGAGCACATCCCATTCACTCCCAGGGTGGATCTTAAGTTACTTCAGCCAAAAAGGAATGGAGAAATGATGAAGAACAGAGTTCGTTTCTCATTCAGTGATGTGCTCAGCCTTGAAACGAGATGATCATGTTTTCTTCTATCTATGCTTCTCTCATATTTCTGAAAGGACTTTACTTTCCTACTTTTACCCATAGGTTCCTGTACGTTTTATTTACTTTGATGTAATCATTTCCTCTACCATGCTGAACACTATTGAATTTAATTTTCTCTGACATTTCCAGATTGACTAAGGCAACAATTAACTTGAGTCTACATGTGCCATATTTTTATTCTCCTCATTCCAAATGTCCAAAGTGTTAATAGTGTATCTTATATTCTTTGAAGTAGTGCCATGTAATGGGAAGGTTTTAGAATCTGAGGTACTTGGTAACTGCTGTCTTTGTTGGTAAAAGGTGTGAAGCCTTGCATATGTTTCTTATTAATTTTTTTATTAGTGTATGTTAATCTTACATGATGATGGGTTTATTTTAGGAAGACGTGTAACATATCTTAATTTCAATCCCATTACACCTTCTTCTTTCCTCCTACCTCCTGGTTGCCACCTTCCCTGTCTCCAGAAGTCTACCTCCTGGTTTTGTCTTCTTGCCTTCATTTAAATTATTTATTTATTAATTTATGTATTTTTTTAGTTTTCTTATATAAGAGAAGTCATGTGAGATTTGACTTTCTGAGTCTGGCTAGTGTCATTTAACATGATGGTTTCTAGTGCTATCCCCTTTCCTGCAATTGATATGATTTTATTTTTCTTTATGGTGGAGTAAATCCTTCTGTATACATATGTACCACAGTTTGTTTATCCATTCATCTGTTGACGGGCACCCAAGCTGTCTACACAGCTTAGCTATTGTGAATTGCACTGCTGTAAATATGAATATGCATGTATCCCTATGGTAAACCATTTTTAATTCTTTTGGGTATGTGCCTAAAAGTGGTATGACTTAATCAAATGCTATTTCTATGTTTAGTCTTTTGAGGAGTTGCCAAACTGATTTCTGTAATGGTTTACATTCTCACCAACAAGGAAGGAGGATTATTCCCCTCTTACTGTTACCATTATTCATTTTTTTTTTTGTAACCTTGATGATAGCCATTCTAACTGGGATGACATGGCATCTCAGTATAGTTTTGATTTGCATTTCTCTGATGCTAGAGATGTTGAGCATTTTAAAATTTACATTTTTCAATTTCTATTTTTTATCAGTTCATGTTTGTAGTTTATAGCAACTACATTCCTCATTGGAAGTTGGTGCAAATATGCAACACGTTCTTTTTTCAGCCCCTTCTCTTCTCCTTCCTCCTCATCTTAGTTCCCTGCTCTTTTGCAAAAGATCTATCTCCCTATTTCCTATTATTTGTGTTTTAGTTTTGCTCTTTATTTATATTTGGAGTTTCTCATATAAGAGAAATCATGTGATATTTAAGCTTGTGTGTCTGAAATACTTAACATTATGGTCCCAAGGTATATTCATTTTCCTGCAAATGACTCAGGTTTATCCTTCTGTATAACAGAGTAATAGCCCATTGTATGTAAATATCACGCTTTCTTTATCCATTAGTCTATTGGTGAACATATAGGCTGCTTCCAAGATTTAGCTATTATGAATTGTGCTGCTGTAAACATAAGTATGGCTACATATCTGTAATTTATAGCCTAAAATATGATCTATTTTGGATTTGGGGTACTGCAGAGAAAGTGTATTCTGCTGATGTTGGGTGAAACACTAGAGATACTGATTAAATCCATTTGGTCTATAATGTAGTTTCTTTATCCATTCGTTTTGTCTAGTTAACACCTTTGTGACGGGGGATACTAAATTCATACACTGTGATTGTATTGGAATCTACTTATTTATTTTTATGTCAACTACTGTTTGTTTTATGAAATTGGATACACTGACATTCAGTGCACATTTATTTATAATTGTTATTTCTTTTTTTGTGAATTCTTCCCTTTACCTATATGTAGTGGGTTTTGTCTCTTCTGACCAGTTTTGGCTTGAAGTCTATCTTGTTGGACATGGATATAGCTACTCTGTGTTCTAGCAGTTTGAAGTACCATTTCTATTCTTTCATTTTCAGTTTGTGTATGTCTTTGAGGATGAGGTGTGTTTCTTGCAGACAACATATGGGTAGGTGGGTTTTTTTAAAAATCTAACCTGCCTATATATGTCTTTTAATTGGAGAGATGAGACCATTTACATTTGTTGTCATTATTGAAAGATTTACTAATTCCTGTCATTTGTTGTCTATTTACTTTTTAATTAGTACATGTTTGCAGTACAAAATGATTACAATTATTGTTGGGAATTGGTACTTGATTCTTTTTTCTCTTTTTTTCCTGTTGTTTATTTATCTTCTCTCCTAGTGAGTTTTACATTTTTCCTTTGTTCAGAATTATTGTCTCTTTTGTCCATGTTTAGGATTCTTTTAAGTAATTTCTGCAATCCTGGATTGATGGTCATGGATTTCTTCATAATTATCATGGAAGGGCTTTATTTTTCCTTTTATTTTGAAAGATAGCTTTGCAGAATACAGTAATGTGGGTTGGCAATTATTTTCTTTCAATGTTTGGAAAACTTCATTCCAAGTTCTCCTGGTCTTATGGCCAGGTTTCTGGTTGAGAAATGTTTTCTCAAGGTTTCTGTTGAGAAATCTGCTGTTATTCTGATGCATTTCTGTTGAGAAATCTGCTGTTGGGTTTGCTCTTATAAGTTTTTCTCTAAAGGCTTTTATTCCTTGTTTGTCCTGAATTTCTAGCATCTTGACTACAGTGTGTTGTGCATTGTGGGAGGGTTCTTTTCTGGTAGCATCTGTTTGGGGTGCCAAATATCTTCTTTTCCTAGGTATACAACTCATTCCCTAGTTTTAGGAAAATTTCTGCTATAATTTAAGTGAGTAAATGTTTTAAACCATTAGCCTGTTTTTCACTGCTGCTTCTAGTACAATGAACTTTAAGTTATTTCTTTTCAATTTGTCCAAGAACTGTTGCATAGTTTCTCTGTACTTCTTATAGTTTCTTTCTTTCATCCCTTCTGAATGTCCTCAACTCCTGCTATTCTTTTTTCTGACCAATCTAGTCTACTGCTTAGAGTTTCAATTGCATTTTCAAATTTGTATCTAGTTACCAATCAAAGAGTCAAACAATATTCAATGGTGTGGGAATACATGACAAAACAAGGTAGGGTGTTATAGAGTGAAAGCAGAAATGAATATAGCTATACCCATATATGCATGTACTAAAAGTTAAGCCTTTGTCTTGCAAAACACATTGTGTATAAAGAAGCAAAAAGGCCAAATATAAAAGGAGAGAGAGGGAGGGAGGGAGAGGAAGAGAGAGAGAGAGAGAGACAGAGAGAGAGAAAGAGAGAGAGAAAGAGAGAGAGAGAGAGAGAGAGAGAGAGAGTCAAGCACAATTGTCTAATTTTGTTGATTGGGATGAGTGTCCCTGGCAGGTTTTTGCTGCCCTTCTGTAGTCTGCTGTGTTCAATGCCTCTCGTGTCCTCAGGTCAGTGGTGGGACATTTGTTCTGTCCCCCAGTGGGTCTCAGCCCTGGCATTCCCAACCAGCACAACCTTGAAGGAAGCTCTGCCCTGTCCTTCTCTCTTGGCTCTGGAACTCTCAGTTCCCTGGTCTCAGCTTCTCCAGACCCCCTTGTCTTCAGTGGCATTCGGGTCAGGGAGGAATCTTTCTCAACTAATGCAGCTTATTTCTCTCTGCCCCCAGTGCCCATGAGTCTCAGCCGCCCCAGACCACTGAAGTTTTCTTTGGTACTAGTTTCACTTTGCACCCAGTGCCCTGGAAGTGGAAGCCAGAGTCCAGATCGTCTAGCCCATCGCTTGCTGCTTCTAGCTCAAACTCAGTCCCCTGAGAATCACTCTGTCTCTGGACCACCCTGGGAACAGAGCTATGAACAGGGAAGTACTTTCCTGTTATTAACTCAGATTTGGGGCTGTGTCTTGGCAGGGAGACTGCATGGCATAGCCAGTGTTGTGGCTACAGGAACTGGGGTAAGGGCCCAGCTACAGTTGCCCCTCTGACTTCTCCTCCTGAAAGTTTTTGTGCAACTCACAGAATAGCATGATCCCTAGACCTGTGCTGGGAGCTGGGTCCAGACTCGGAGGTGCCTTCCTGCTTATTCTTGCTTTCCTTCTTCCTCTCTGTCACCTGGAGGCTATCCTGTTCTTGGTGTACTCCAGTGGCTGATGTCTCTTCCACCTCAAGTAGCCACACACTGACTGACCTTGGTACATGTCTTGGAGCCATCTATGAAGGTTGCTTCCTTGATACTACCCAGAAGCTCCCCTGAGTGTATTTCTTGTTATCTCCTGATTGGAAGATGTGGAAAATAACTATATCACAAGAGTTACTTGAGAATTAAATAAGCTACAAGGCCTTCTTAATAAGTGATAATAATTTTTCTCAGTAAAACACTTCAATTAACATTAAAGCTTAATATGATTCCCTAATGTTGCTTCTAAAGAGCCTGGTTAATGACCAGTACTAGCATCAGCACTTATTTACATTAGGATTAGCATTAGGAATAATTAGCAATGAAGAATTAAGATTTTGTGACATTTAAGAGTAATATTTTAGTGTTTTAATTTTATTACCTGCAAATTATTTTAAGAATCATTGCAAAGAAAATGATAATACATATTACATATAATATTTTATTTTACCACAAGGAGAGTGTCATTGAATAAGGAGCAGTCTGACTTGCAAACCATACACATGGTTAATGGCAAGTCTGGTTAGTTTCATGCATTTCTACAGTGTATCTAGTGATTTCTCATTTTATCCTCCTATTTCCATTGTGCAGTCTCTATCATACTTTAGAGCGTTGTTCACCTGGACTACACTGTAACAGCCAGTGAGTATCTTCATCTCCCATTTCTTCTTTCCTTCAGCCCATCCTCTGATGTGTGGTCAGATTAATCAGACTGCTTAGTGTCCACAAAGTTAATTCTGAACTTCTTAGCTGATGTTCAGTGTCTTTTACCATAGAGCCTCAGGTTCATAATTCATTAGCGAGCACTTAGTGGATTCCTGCTCTATGCCAGCAATCGTCTAGATGTGAGAATGTAACAATGAGCTGAACGTAGTCCCTGGCCTCCCTGAACTTGCATTCCAGTTCCATGGTCCTCAGACTGTGGTCAGGGGATCTTGAGGCCTTTGAGACCCAGTCAGGGTGCCTGCCAAGTCAGGATTATTTTCGTAATAATCCCTAGATGTCATTTCACTCTCATTTTATTATTATTATTATTTTTTTATTGAGACAAGGTCTTGCGAAGTATTCCAGGCTGGCCTTGAGCTCACTCTTTAGTCCAGGCTGGGGTCAAACTCACAATACTCCTCTGGCCTCAGCCTCTTGAGTCCTGGGATTATGGAAATTTCCAGAGGCTACTTGACACATCCTATTGCAATCAGACTGAACACAGAAACCTGGACGAGAAACCATGTGAGTATCACCCTCAGCTTCAGTGTCTGTCTTTTATCATGCCAGACATTACGGAGGACTGCAAAAATGTAAAGCATTGCCACTCTTCTAATTATTTGGTTTGAAAAGTAGTTTTTTTTTTTTTTGTCATAAAAAGATAGATGATGGTGAATTTTAGGTGCCCATTGGCCTGGTCCAGGAATACCAAAGAGCAGGTAAAACCTTGTTCCTGGGTGTGTCTGTGTGGCTGTTTCCATAGCACACTGGCATTGGAATCACAGACTAAAGAAGATGCCCTCACTGGTCTGGGAAAGCATGGGAAAGTCCAATAAGGGTACAGCGGGGACAAAAAGGCAGAAGAAAGATGGGTTCTCTCTGTCTTCTGGAGCTGGAATGTACATTTTCTCCTGAGTCTGTGAACTCCAAATATTTGAGCTTACGTACTCCAGGGCTTACAACAACAGGTCTCCTGCTTCTCAGGCCTTTAAAAAAATTAAAAAAAAAAAGAATTCATTTATTATCTTAGAGAAGAGTTTTCACTACATTGCCCAGGTTGCTGCTGAACTCCTGGGCTCAAGTGATCTTCCTGCTTCAGCCTCTAAAGTAGCTGGAACTACATGTGTGTGCCTTCATACCAGTCTCTCAGGTCTTTTGATTCAGACAGAATTAGGCTACCAGCTTCCTTGTTTCTCTCTGGTTCTCCTCCACACCTAGCATTATTTGTTCTGACATGCTAGAAGAACTTGACTAATGTGTTAATGAAAACAACATATGGTCTTTGATTCCACGCTGTTGTGATATGGTTACTTCAGTCTGATTTGTTTCTCTCCCCATTTTCATTCATCAAAATTCTGTTTTTCTTCCAGGGCCTATTTCGATGTCGACTAAGCCATGATTCCTTCTCTCATATTCTTCTAACACAAGTGATTTATCACACTTTCATTGTTTGCATTTTCAAAATGACGTTTTGTTTGATTTCTCTGGTGAAACTCATAAAGTCCTTTGTACAGATTTATGGTTATATGTATACTACTCACATCTGTGTCAAGTTTATGATACTACTTCTTTATTTAGTTTTTAACATCTTTGGAATATTGAACTTTCTCTGTATCAGTGATCTTGACGATCAGCAGTAACATAAAATCTCCACCTTTCCGTGGTTTTGTCAAGATAGAAGTGTGCATCAGAAGGTCCAGTGTTGGAGTAGAGACTCTTGCTCTAAAAGTTCTCAGGGGAGGCTCTGTTCTCCTAGGTCATTGTTCCTCCAGCCCAAGCATAAGGTTCTTAACTTCAAAATGGCAGCATTTTTGTTTGAGGAAGAAGAAAGAAGGGAAAGACCTTATCATTAAAAGGCAGCTTGCAGTATGCACCAGATCTTTCTATGGTGCTGTCTCTACTGCCATAGCAATTATTTGTTGGATAATGGATATGGTGGAAATTTTATTCATCATGCATTTGCTTGTTATCTCTATAGGAGATATTAAAAATGATTAAGGAACTCTACAATTTACTCAGACTTAGCTATTTCAAGGTTCATAAACTGATCAGTTTCTAGAAGGGGAGACTTTCCTTCTATTTTTTCTTCTTTTCTTTTTTGAGACTTTTCTTTTAGGCTCCTCAGCATGTTGCTGTCACTTTTTTGTCTCCTGCTTACTTTCTCCATAGTGATAAAAACTTGTCTCAATTCTTCCTCACCAGAACAGTCTTGAAGCTTTCCTATGCACAGAATGCCCTTATCTTGACCTTCTATAGCTATGGCACCATGAAGAAAAATTCCTCTTCAGAGGAACTTCTGGTGGCATGATCAAGTTGTTAGGCCTGCATGTATGTTTCACATAAAAGCAGATAAAAGAACATGTGTGATTTTAGGATAATAAAAATATTAGGGCATTAAACCTTTGCTATTTGTTTTGCTTCCTAATTCTCATCGCATACAGATCTTTGTCAATGATAAAGCGTTACTTGTAGTTTTGAGTCTGGGTCTTGTATTTCTACAAAACATTTCACTGGGTTCTGTAGCAGCATCCTCTCTACATGTCTGTGTTCTCTTCCACACCTTCCAAGCAGACTGTCTACTATTTTGAGAAAAAAAGTCACTTCTCCAAAAGAAAAGTTTTCTATAAGATTGAATTTGTATTTAAGTTAGTCTGTTTGGTCATACCAACAACTTCTCAGCCTAAAAATACAGAAACTTGAGATTTCAGGAGGTTGGAAATTAACCGGAAGCTAATTTTCTGGAAAAAAAAAGAAATACAAAGGGGAATCTGTTAGAAACAGCCTTCACTGTGTTCATTGTTATTTGATCTTTTGGTTTGTACATGCTTTTACTACCTTTGGAATATATATTTCTTGAGGACCAGAGCTATGCCTGATGGGTGATTTTTAGTTATGAAGTGAAAAAAAATTATAAATAACTGAGATAAACTAAGACAATGATGATGTCATAGGATTTGTCTTACCATGGCATGAAATTTACACAAAAGAAATGAACATTGCATAGGAATTCATTCATTCATTCATTCATTCATTCATTCATGATTGGGCAAGTACTTTCTGGGCACCAACCGAGTGCTTGGCACTGTAGTGAGTAGTAGAAGAGAGTGGTGGGCAGAATTGACAGTGTTTGTCCTGAGGGAACGTATAATCTAGAGAGAAAGAAAAACAAAGAAGTAATACCTGTAAAGGAGGATGAGTGCTTTTGGGAAAGCGTGCAATACTAGAGAAGTTGAGGGTGGTAGTTGATTTAGAGCTTTTATGGAACTTTCCCATATAAATCCCTCATCTGAGTCTTGCCAAAGCCTGTGGAATTAGTGCAGGGATTACTCTTCTCATTCACAGATGAGGACTAATGCACAGAGAGATAAACAAGACCCAACATTCCATAGACTCAGACCTGGTCTTGTGACTCCTGGGCTGCGGGAGCCATGTGATTCACTGCGTCTGCTTTCAGTCTCTGTGCTGCCCTCACCCCAAGCTCACAACTCTAACTGGCATCAATTAATTTATTCTTGGAATCCACAAAAGACCTGGGAGCCATGGGAACATTCTGGCTAGTGTGGCACAAAGCACTTTTTAGTAACAGCAGGGCATCTAGTGCTTGGGCAGGAGCAGCTTTTGAAAGGAGGAAAGGGGCCAGGGAATCTTCTGGGTTGACACAGAAGCTATAGAAGCTCAACCATGAAGTCTTGTTTGGATGAACCACCATGCAGCAATCTGCTCAGTAGCCCGTTTTCTTAGTCAGTGAAAGTGGAAGTCTCAAACAGACAACATTCAAAGGTCCAGAGTTCATTCTGTATTACGTTCATCATCGCAGAGTTGGATAGTTTTCTGCTGCATGGCAGGAAATTTTCCCTTCTTGCTCTTTGTACCCAACAGCATGTTATCCTCTGATTATTCCAGAAAAACTCTTCTAACCTTACATGTTTTAAAATCTGTTGCAAATTTCCAAGTGCTATTAGAGCCTCAAACGACAAAAAGCCCTGGCAAATTTGAGGAGGTAGAGACAATTTTTGCCTTGATTTTAATGCAGTAGAAAGATCACAGAAATTTGGAATCAATGTGCTTTGTTATATCAGCATTTTCATCTTTCTCTTCTTTCGTTCGTTCGTTCATTTGTTCGTTCCTTCCTTCCTTCCTTCCTTCTTCCCTTCCTCCCTCCCTTCCTTCCTCCCTTCCTCCCTTCCTCCCTTCCTCCCTCCCTTCCTTCCTCCCTTCCTCCCTTCCTCCCTTCCTCCCTTCCTCCCTTCCTCCCTCCCTTCCTTCCTTCCTTCCATCCCAGAGATTGAAACCGGAGTCTTCACACCAATCAACTTCCCCAATGTTTTTTATTTTTTGTTTTGAAACAGGGTCTCACTAAATTGTCTAGGTTGGGCTTGAATTTGTGATCCTCCTGCCTCAGCCTCCCTGGTAGCTCAGATTATAGGGATGTGCTACCATGCCCGGCTACTGTTTTCATTTTCTAGTTGTATCAACTTGGAAAGTACAAGACTTGCTTGAGCTGCAGTTTCTTCATAGGATAGTTGAGAGAATTAAAGGAGAAGCAGATAATATAGTGTGACTAGTGCCTGGCTCAGAATTGGCCCTAAGTAAACAGGGATTTTGATGGATGTAGTCACTTTTTTCCTGGGAACTTTGTGCATACTTTAGTTTCTCTTCTAAGGCCAACTTTTCTGTCAATACAAATTCCTTTGGACATTCACCGTTATTATAAACTTCTTATTTTGTGTTCCTCAAAGTTAAGGATTACTTTAGGATTACTTAATCTACAAATACTTAGTCATATTAATTTACAGTCTAGCTGGGAGTTAGGAAATAGGTGATAGGACCATGCATAACAAGCATCACTGAGTAATGTAAACAATGGGTACTAAGGGATTTCAGATAAAGAAAATGTGACCCTGGGCCGCAAGTTTTGAGAACTTTATATAGTCAATAATTTACACTTGGGTGGACTAGCTGGGGAGTGCTGGTGCCTGCAGCCAAACTTGACTAGCGAAGTGAGAGAAGACAAGATTTCAGGCGTGGGAAAAACACAGTGTCCCCATGATGATGAAAACAGTTCAGAGTCTTAGAAAGTAACTGGCAGATGGTCAAAGGAAGGTATCGAGATGTCCCAAAAGGCAGGCAGGGGCCAGTGACAGAAACTTTGGGGATGTTAGTTTTCAAAAGCTGAGGCAGACAACCATGCATATGGTAGGCCCACAGCTGGCTAAGTTACACCTCCTTTGGGAGGAGATTAGCCCAGTATGATGGTTTGTGTGGTGATGTCGACAATGGTAGTGGGATGAGATACAGACAGTGTAGAGGATTCTAAGATTAAGGGCATTGATCTTATTACAGTATTTCTCAGAGCTTGTGAATGACTTGCTTTGAAATCATCTGAGAGATTTGCAATAAATACAGGCAGAATGTCTGGGGATAGATCCTGAGGGTATAATTTAAAATAGGATCCTCAGGGGGGGGTTATGTACTGCAAAATTAAAGAGCACTGGAGAATTCACAATAGAATCCTGAGCTCAGAGTCAGGTCAGAGTCCTGAAGCAACAGATTCCATGAAGAAGTTGGCTTTTCCTCCTCCTCTCAAGAGTGGTTTGCAGGAAGCTTGGTTACACTGAAAGGAAATTTTGAAAAAACTCTTTTGTTCTAGCAGTGGGTTTGATGGTTTCAGAACGGAAAGAGAGCTGAAGGTTTTGGAGCAGGAATCAAGGCAGAAAGAATCCCAGAGTGAAGAAATGGAGTAGAGAGACACTGGATCCTGGGTCAGGAATGTTAGAATAATTGTAACAAGGTAGTCCGTGTACTTTCTTCTTTCCATTTGGATTTCCCAACTCTAGATGGCTTTCCAAGCGCAGGGAGCAGACATTCTTCAGCCTTAATTATTCTGCACTGAATATAGGACCTGAGGCAAAAATAGAGAGGTATTTTGTCCTAACAGTGGGAAAGCTGACCAATATGTTCAGTCCACCATTTCTCTGCAGTGAAGGCAGGGAGGGCTTTCAGTGGAGGGTAGCAACCATGAAATGAAGGTCACTTGAGAGGGGGCTGTTGGGGAAGAGCACAAGATGAATCGGGATGTGAGTTTCAGGCTTCTGGATCATGTTAACAAGGTACAGTTTATCCTGTGGCCATTTGTGCTTTTGTCTGAGCAGTGAAATTATACAATGTGACTTATTCTTTGAGAGAATTTGGGCTAGAGCAGTGAGGAAGTCCTGGAAGAGGATAGAGGTTGAATCTGGAAGGGAATGAAGGTTCAAGTAAGCTCATTGCTGCTGAGATACTAAGGGGAAACAATGTCCTAAGCACTCTCTGAGTGAGCTGTTTTTCTGAATAGAGTCCGCCTTACCTGAAATAGTTGTGACTTCTTTACTTTCAGTTCTTTTAAAAACTATTATAATTACTAATTCGTATTAACTGCACAAATTAATGGGTTTCACTGGGAAATTTCCATACATGCACGTAGTTGAGCTTTGATCTTATCCACTTTTCTTCTCTTACCCTTCTTCCTTCTTTTGCAACTCCAGAACCCTTTCCAGACCCTAATAGCTAGCCCCTCTTCCTCTTTTATGTCATTTTTTTTTCTGGTATCGTTTTGTAAGACAATACCAGGAAAAGCATGTGCTATTTAACTTTCTGTGTCCGGCTTATTTTCCTTAACATAATATTTTCTTGTTCCATTCATTTTTCTGCAAAATGCAGAATTTAGTTATTTTTATGATAGAATAATACTCTGATATACAGCTATATCTGATATCTGTATCCTATCTTTCTATGTAACTCCCTATCTATCTATCTATCTATCTATATCATTTTATTTCTCCACTCATCTGCTGGTGGACATGTAGGCAAATTTCCTATCTTGGTTATTGAAATTAAGGCCGCAATGAACATGGTCATGCAGGTAATCTCTTTGTATGCTGACTTTATTTCTTTTGTACGTATACTCAGGAGTGGTATAACTGGATCATATGGAGATCTATTTTTAGTTTTCTGAAGAACCAGCACACTGGTTTCTGTAGTGACTGTAATAATTTAACGAATAGGTTAAATTATTTGCCAGGCCCCTGGAAAGGACACTCTGGATTGTCCAATGTCCATTCTTCCTACATCTGCAGCTGGCTGTGGTTTGACCTGAAAATGAAATAATTTTGTGACCTGGCCAAGATCATGGGCTTTATAGCTGGGGTTACTCTGTGGCATTTAAAATTTATTCTGAGCAGGGTGTGGTGGTGCACACCTTTAATCCCAGCACTCGGGAGGCTGAGGTAGGAGAAGTGTTGTGAGTTCGAGGCTGGCTTGGGCTACAGTGTGGGCACAAGGCCAGCCTGAGCCACATAGTACGACCCTGCCTCAAAAAACTAGGGCTGGTAGATTGGCTCAGTGGCTTAAATGCCTGTCTGGCAGGCACAAGGTTGTGAGTTCAATCCTCGGTGCTGCAAAAAAAAAAAAAAAAAAAAAAAAAAAAAAAAAAAAAAAAAAAAAAAAAAAAAAAAAAAAATTATTCTGACATTTTTGTAGCAAGAACACATAACATGAGACCTATCTTCTTAACACATTTTTAAAATTTTTTTATTTAAGAGAGAAAAAAAACCCACACATATAACAATGACAAAAAGCAAAAGAGACAAACAAACGACTAGAGTAAATGCACAACAGTAACATTACAGGTTTACAAAACAGGATAGAAACTTGACAATGGTTGCAATATTGCGTACTGTTATCTTCAAAATGGTTGTTTACATTAATAGATATAGACATGTAAAATTGATCTAATCATATGAGTATTAATTGTACTTTATCAATAATGAATACATTCAGCAGTGTGTTCATTTTAGTTATGTTACATATACATATATACAGATTTATATCTTTTCCTTTTCCCTTCCCTCTTTCTCCCTTTTCCCTTCCCAGTTACTTTTGCTCTTCAAGCTGTTTTTTACCCTTACCTAGTATTTATTATAGATTTTGGATCACATATACTTTTTCAGTTTCTTACACTAGGGAGACAATACGGTATTTATACATGTGGGTTTGATTTATCTCACTTATGAGTATGGTCTCAAGTCGTAACCATTTACTTATAAAAGTCTCAATGCAATCTTTCTTAATAGCTGAGTAGTACTCCATTGTATAAAAATACCACATCATTTTTATCCAGTCTTTGATGGGCACTTGTGTTGTTTACAAGATCTGGCTATTACAAATTGTGTTGCTATAAACATGGGTGCACAGATATCACTGTGGTATGATGTTTTCATTTCTTCTGGGAAAATGCCCAGAAGTGGGATAGTTGGTTCGAATGGGATCTCCAATCCTAACTTCTTGAGGAATCTCCACACTGACTTCCACAGTGGTTGCACCAGTCTACACTCCCACCAACAATGGAGAAGAGTTCCTTTTTCCCCACAGCCCCTCCAGCATTTGTTGTTGGTTGATTTTTAAATCTTGGCCATTCTTTCTGGAGTGAGATGGAATCTCAGTGTTGTTTTAATTTGCATTTCCTGAATGACCATTGATGTTGAACATTTTTTCATGTATTTGTTTGCTATTTGTATTTCTTTCTCTGAGAAGTGTGTATTCATCTCAGATGCCCATTTTTGGATTGGGTCCTTGAATTTTAGGGGCCTAATTTCTTTTAATTCTTTATATGTTTTAGATAGAAGTCCTTTGTCTGATGGACACTTGGCTAAGATATTTTCCCAATTTGAGGGTTTTCTTTTTACTCTGTTGGAGATTTCCTTTGACATGCAAAAACTTTTTAGTAAGACACAATCCCAGTTGTTGATACTGGTAAGTGTTTCCTGCGCTGTTTGATTTTTGTTCATGAACTCTCTGCCTACTCCTCTGTCATCAAGATTTTTACCTACTCTGTCTTCTAGTAAGTTTCGTGTCTCTGTTTTAATATTCAGATCTTTGATCCATTTTGACATTATTTTAATGCATGGTGATAGACATGGATCTAGTTTTAGTTTACAGCATATAGAAAGCCAGTTTTTCCAGCACCATTTGTTAAAGAGGCTATCTTCCTTCCAATGTACATGTCTGGCCCCTTTGCCAAAGATGAGGTGGCTAAGTGTGTTTGTAGTTGTGTCTGTATCTTCTAATCTATTCCATTGATCTTCAGGTCTGTTTTGATTCCAGTACCATGCTGATTTTACCACAGTAGCTTTGTAGTATAGTTTCAAGTCGGGGATTGTGATGCCTCCTGACTTCCCTTTGTTTCCCAGAATTGCCTTTGCTATTCTAGGTCTTTTCTGGTTCTAGATGAATTTCAGGAATGCTTTCTGTGGCTCTGTGAGGTAGGCAAATGGTATTTTGATTGGGATTGCATTAAATCTGTATAATAATTTTGGGAGAATGCCCATTTTCATGATGCTTGTTCTTCGTATCCATGAGCAGGGAATATCTTTCCATTTTCTGAGATCTTCTTTGATTTCCTTCTTTAGAGTAATGTAATTTTCACTGTATAGATCTTTTACTTCCTTTGTTAGGTTAATTCCTAAGTATTTCATGTTTTTGGATGTTATAGTGAAGGGTGTGGTTTCCCTTATTTCTTTCTCAGTGACTTTGTTATTTGTGTACAGGAATGCTATTGATTTTTGAGTGTTGACCTTGTATCCAGCTACATTACTGAATTTGGTTATTACTTCTAGAAGTCTTCTAATGGATCTTTGGGGGTCTTCTATGTAGAGTATCATATTGTCTGCAAATAATGATAATTTCACTTCTTCCTTTCCTGTGCTTATTCCCTTTATTTCTTTCTCTTGTCTAATTGCTCTGGCTAATATTTCCAGAACTATATTGAATAGGAATGGTGATAATGGACATCCTTGTCTTGTTCCTGATTTTAGGTTGAAAGTTTCCAGTTTTTCTCATTTCAGTAAGATGTTGGCTGTTGGTTTATGATATATGGCTTTTATCAGGTTGAGGTAGAGACCATCTATTCTGATTTTCTGTAGGGTTTTTATCATGAATGGGTGTTGGATTTTGTTGAAAGCTTTTTCTGCATCTATTGAGATGATCATGTGGTTCTTGTCTTTGACCCTGTTGATATGGTGTGTTACATTTATTGATTTGCATATGTTGAACCATCCCTGCATTCCTGGGATGAATCCCACTTGATCATGGTGTATAATCTTTCTGATAATTTTCTGTATTCTATTTGTCAGTATTTTACAGAGGATTTTTGCATTTACATTCATTAGGGAGATTGGTCTGTAATTTTCTTTTCTGGTTGGGTCTTTCTCTGGTTTTGGTATTAGGGTAATACTTGTTTCCAGGAGTGAGTTAGGGAGACTTACTTCCCTTTTGATTTCATTGAAGAGTTTGAGGAGTGTTGGCATTAAGTCTTCCCTAAATTTCTTGTAGAATTCAGCAGTGAATCCATCAGAGCCCGGGCTTTTCTATGTTGGTAGGGTTCTAATTATATTTTCAATTTCATTAGCTGAGATTGGGTTATTCAGCAGTTTTACATCTTCTTGATTCAGCTTTGGTAATTCATAGGTTTCTAGGAATCTGTCCATTTCTTCTGTGTTATCAAATCTATGTGAGTAAAGGTTTTTGAAGTAGGTGTTGGTGATCTTCTGTATTTCCACAGGGTCTGTAGTGATTTCACCCTTTTCATTTCTTATTGCATGAATATGAGTTTTTTCTTTCCTCTTTTTGATAAGGTTGGCTAGGGGTTTATCAATTTTCTTTATTCTTTCAAAGAACCAACTCTTCGATTCATTAATTCTTTGTATTGTTTTCTTAGTTTCAATTGCATTAATTTCTGCTCTAATCTTAATAATTTCCTCCCTTCTTTGGGCTTTGGGCTTGACTTGCTCTTCTTTTTCTAGAAGTTTGAGATGCAGCATTAGGTTGTTTATGTGTGTTCTTTCCATTTTTCTGATGTGGGAGTTTAGTGCTATAAATTTCCCTCTGAGAAGTGCTTTCATTGTGTCCCACAGGTCTCGGTAATTTGTATTTGCATTTTCATTAAATTGTAGATATTATTTAATTTCTTCTTTAACTTCTTCTGTGACCTATTGGTTATTTAGGAGAGTATTATTTAATTTCCATTTGTTTATGTGGTTATTGTAGGTTTTTTTGTTATTCATTTCCAATTTTACTGTGCTATGGTTAGATAATATGCATGGAATTATTTCAGTTCCTTTGCATTTACTTAAGCATGTTTTGTGGACCAGTATATGATGTATTTTAGAGAATGATCCATGTGCAGCTGAGAAGAATGTGTATTCTGATGTTGATGGGTGGAACACTCGGTACACATCTACTAGGTCCATTTGTTCACAAGTTTGATTCAGTTCTGTTATTTGGTTGCTGATTTTTTGTTTGGTTGATCTGTCTTTCTGTGACAGTGGAGTGTTAAGGTCCCCTGTTATAACTGTATTATTGTTTATTTGGTTTTTCATGTCTATTAAGAATTGTCTTACATGGTTGGGTGCTCCCATATTTGGTGCATATATATTTATGATTGTAATGTCTTCCTTTTGAAGTTTTCTCCTAACAAGTATGTAGTGACCTTCTTTATCTCTTTTGATCATTCTCGGTTTGAAGTTTGCCTTGTCTGCAAACATAATAGCTACCCCTGCTTTTTTCTGAGTTCCTGTTGCATGGAGTATTGCTTTCCAGCCTTTGATTTTTAGTCTGTGAATTTCCTTTTGAGTGAAATGTGTTTCTTGTACACAGCATATTGTTGGGTTTTGTTTCTTAACCCACTCTGCTAGTCTGTTTCTTTTTATTGGTGAGTTGAGACCATTTACATTGATGGATATAACTGCTATGTACTGGCTCATCCCTGTCATGATGTCTTTCTGTTGTTGGTTTTCTATATTTTCTGTTTAATTATTTGCCCTGCTTAGTGGTTTCCTTTGGTTGTTGTTCTTAAGATTGTAGCTGTCTTTGTCTCTCTAGTGTGTCTTTCAGTACTCTTTGTAGTGTTGCTTTGGTGGCCATAAATGTCTTCAGTTGTTCTTTGTCATGGAAATATCTTATTTCTCCATCAATTTTTAAGCATAGTTTTGCAGGGTACATCAATCTGAGTTGAAAGTTGTTTTCTTTCAGGATTTGAAATACTTCACTCCAAGCTCTTTTTAACTTAAAGATTTGTGTTTAGAAGTCTGCCATGATTCTGATAGGCTTTCCTTCATAGGTGATCTGTTTCTTTTCTCTGACAGCTTTTAGTATTTTGTTCTTGTGCTGTATTTTTGATACCCTTATTATTATATGTCTGGGTGAGGATTTATTTTGGTTATGGTTAATTGGGGTTCTATATGCCTCAGTTACCTGTATTTCAGATTCTCTTCCCATGTTTGGAAAGTTTTCTGCTATTATTTCTGTGAGTAGTCTTCATAGGTCATTAGTATTGACCCCTGCTTTTTCATTTATGCCTATTAATCTTATGTTATTTCTCTTGGCATCATCTTGCAACTGTTGAACTGTTGTTTCTTGGTTCCTTACTATTTTTAAGAGATCTTTTCTTTTGTGGCCATGAGTTCCCATGCTATCTTCAAGATCTGAGATTCTATCTTCAGCTTCATTCAAGTGGTTTTTCCAACTTTCCATGGAATTTTTCATTTCCTGCATTTCCCTTTGCATCTGTTTCATGCATTCTGTTTGTGTCTTACATTGTTCATTCAAGGTTTCGATCATTTTCTTAAGTTCTTCTATTTTTTTATCTTGTTCTTCTTTAGATACACACAACATTTCTTTATTAATGATTCTCATTTCATTTTTTAGCTGAGAGAATATTTCTGATTCGAGTTTCTCTATAGCTTCATCGAGCTGTTTCTTTACTGCATTTTCTATCATTTCAGAAAGTTCAGTTGTGTGTCTCCCACTGTCTTCCATTTCAGGGTTCCTTGGGTTTGTTCTCAGTGGGCTGGGGGATTGAGACTGCCTCTTGGTCTTTCGTTTTGTCATTTTCTTCTAGAACCTGTGTGGCTCTGTGTCCTGTGAGGCTGGCTGGGCATTCACCTGGTAGGTCGCGCTGAGTCGTGGGACCAGGTAGAGCTGGATCCTGTCTTGACACATTTTTAAGCATACAATACAGTATTTTTAACCATAGATATAATATTGTTGAACTATTGATCACGAATAGTTGAAACTTCACATCTTTTGAGTTGTAATACTCAATTTCTCCTAGACCTCAGCCCTTGGCCACCACAATTCGATTCTTTGTGTCTGTGAGTTTGACTATTGTAGATATTCAGATAAATGGAATAACGTAGTATTTATCTTTATTTTGTTTTGAATTTTGAGGCAGGATTTCTCTACATAGTTTAGGCTAACCTTGAACTCAGTATGTAGCCCAGGGTGACCTCGAACTCACAATGATCTTCCTCTCAGCCTCTCAAGTGCTTGGATTGCAGGCATGTATCGCCATGCCCAGCATTTCTCCTTAAGCAGAACTACCATATGATCCAGCAATCTCACATCTGGGTGTTTATCCAAAAGAATTGAAATCAGAATTCCTAAGAAATATTTGCGCTCTCACATTTATTGCAGCACTATTCACAATAGCTGAGAGCTAGGAGCAACTTAGCTATCCATTCACAGAGAATGGCTAAAGGAAATGTGGTGTGTGCATATAATGGATTGTTATTCAGACTCATGAAAAGGAAATTCTACCATATGTGACCACATGGACGAAACTTGACAGTGCCACACTCTGTGATTTAAAAAGCATGATCTGAATGAGTTCTTTTTCTTTCTATCCTAAACAGTGGCTCCTCAAATCAAAACTATTCTAATGAGCACTCTCTAGCAGGTCTCAAGCACACAGATCCTTGAGGAAAGAACAAATGTCTTGTTTTAAGTGATGCTCAGTCTTGGAACCAGGACTCTTTTTTTTTTTTTGGTCTTTTTCGAGACAGGGTCTCACTTTGCAGTTCAGGCTGACCTTGAACTCACTTTGTAGCCCAGGTTGCCTTGAACTCGCAGTGATCCTCCTGCCTCAACCTTCTGAGGCAACCAGGATTTGTAAGCCTAATTCTTGTTATTATTTGGGTTGTTATTATCAAAGTCCTTGATTGCATTTTCTTATGCCCGAGAAAAGCCCATGCTTTCGGAGTTAATACTTGTGCTACTAGAAATTTCTGTGAATTAAAAAAAAATAACATGCTTCTCTCTTTTCCCATTCTTTAACTTTCCCTACTTATTTCCTTCTTCACAAAGCTAGCAAAAATACTTTCCCTGTCAATAAACTCTGTGTTTATAGAAAAACACAAATGACATATCATATGGTCTGATTCTCACCCCAATTGTGTAGTAATAACATACCAGAAGGATTAGATCTGAAATAAAAACACCCAAATAATGTTCTCTTCAATGGCACTAACTAGATGTGTATCCTGGGGCAAATGACTTCACTTTTCTGTGCCTTAATCACTGTAACATGAGAAAAATGGACAAGATTCTGACTCTGCAATATTAACCCTAAAAATTGGGAATTCTATGCAATAGCCATGACATAGTTTTTCATGTGAAGTGGTAATACTTGAGTGTGACTTGGGAAAAGTCAGTCTGATTGTGTAATAGATGTATTTGTCAATTGCTTTTGGGGATGTATTTCTTAGTTTCTTCAACAGCCTTTGATTTTCGTTTTTAAGGGTATGTTTTACTCGGTTCATCTGTGCAGCTGTGTAGAATGATTATCACATCTGGCTCCAGAGGTGAGTCCTCATTGGCTTAAACCAACTAGTATTTTCCATTCCCTAAGTGTGGCAGTTGTTTCCAAGATGACATTTGGCCCAACTCAGGTCACTGAGAGGGGAGGAAATTCTTTGCTGGGGACTTGGATATCTTTGGGAAGGAGCTGGCCAAAGACCTTCACTTCTGGGGTGAAGAAGGAAGAAGGAAGCGAGTCTTGGAATCATGGCTGCCTTGAGGGGAGCCAAGACTCACACATTGTCATTAGAGTTGACAATTAATTAGGTGATCATAAAGCTACGTGCTGAGCCACCACAGGCAGGAACTGTCTTTCTCTCCTCCTTAGAGATGTTGCCTAATGTTCCTCTTACAGTTTAGAATTTAGGGAGAAAGTAGGATCCAGGGTTACAAAATCAATTTGCTTCTCTTGCTTAATTGATTGGATGTCTCATGAACACATGCGAGGGCTTCTGCCCTCAGGAGATTTAGTATTTAGGGCACAATATAGGGAGTTGTAAGAATACAGCAAGGGGTCCTCACCTAGACCAAAGTAAGGGAAACCTCTTTGAATAAGTGATATTTAAACTATATGATGAATGAATAGGTGCCAGTCAGATGGAGCCTGAAGAGCAGCCTGTCCCATGTAGGGACCTGCAGGGAGCAGGGTGCCTGGGAGGACCTGAGAGTAGTTGAAAAGGGATCATGTGTGGCTCAAGGTCATGAGGGCCCTGTCTTTCTGGTTCTGTTCGCCCATGTATCTGTCTGCTCTGCTCTGCTCTCTCCCGAATTCCTCTCCAGCTGCTTACTGTTGTCTTTTAAAGCCCTCTTATGCTGCAAAACAGTGTGAAAGCAGGCACTGTTTGTTCCCAGACTGGTTCCAGCTCTACCTTTGTAGCAATTTGCTTTTCCTGGTAAAGCTAATCCTTTCTTTCTTAATCATGGGTTGGGTTTTTGGTCACTCTGACTTTTCGTAAAATGCCGCCGATTTTTAATCAACTTCTAAATTTTCAAAATTGGAAGCGGGAGGACAGGCACAGGCTTTACCGGCCTTGTCTGAGACTCGCTTTGCCTTGGCTGTCAGCTGCCAGTGGGGCTCACACTGTACCCTTTCTCTGGGGCCTTTCTTGGCAGCCGGATCATTGACTGACTCAGCATTTACCCCACTGCAAGTCACTACACTTTCAGATGCACAGCTGACTCTGTCCTCACTGCTCCCAGGAGTTCTTCACACTCAAAATCAAAATTAGCTCCAAGAGGTATAAACTGAAGTCCTCTGTCCCCTCTCGCACTTGCTGTTTGCATTCAGGGCAAGCACATTCCTCTGCTTTCTTTTGCTCTAAAGAGTTGAGCGATGATTGCTTCCCAGAGTGGAGTATGAGCTCTGTAGCTTTTGTTCCAAGCTGTACTCCCTGCACCAATCTGTGCCCAGCACGCACGCTGTATGAACATTTATTGAATGACTCTACCCTGCCTTTGTAGATTCCATTCCATATTCCAGTCTTTGCCACTCTTCCCTTGGATCTTCCCTAGGCCTGGAATTATCTGGTAGAATATCTGCTGATTTGGCTGATGTTGTCTTGCGCAGTGGTGCTTTACGGATCACACTATCAAGGGATCCACGTATCCGGAAAGAAGGCAAAGTGGCATCTGGCCAGTAGCTTGCTAATAACCTTGAAGATTTTATTTAGATGAGAGCTATCTGGTTTATTCGAAATCCATCAGGAATAATTATCTGGAAAAAACGACTTTTAAACAAATGCTTTCTATGTACCATACTGGATGCCTTACTTACATTTTCTCCTTAATCAACAACAAGACTGTGAGATCGGGATTTGTATCTAAATCTCACAGGTGAGAAAGTGGAGGCAAAGTTAGTGAAGAAAACTGAAGGTCACACAGGCAATCTGTGTTGTGCTGGAAGTTGAACCCCTGTCTTGCTATCTGTAATGCACATACACCAACCACAGGATGTACCTGTAACCTATTTAGGTTTGCTATTATGGGACTCATTTGTATGTTTATACTGTTTCCTTAACATTGAAGGAGGGAAACTGAGTTGTTTTTATTCGCTCCTCAGGCCAGAGGTCATCTTGACTTGTACATATTCCTCACAGTAAAGTATATCTTAAGCGGTGACAAGTGCGTATTTTAGATAATAGAGGATGGTATACATAGTTTTATATTAAAGATCACCAGAATAGGTTCCAACAATCTAATTGGCAGATACACACTGAATGCATGTTAATACAGTTAATGCTTATTTTGAAACAAAGTAGATTTCAAAACAATGTAGAACAGAAGTTGTCAAACTTTAGCATGCACAGAAAGAAGAACTTACAAAAATTCAGAATTTTGATCTTTACTCCTAGAGATTCTGACCTACACAACCTAAATTCTTAATAAGCCTACTCGGATGATTTTGATGTTGATGACTCTTAGATTTAAGAAATACTTTGTCTGTTTTTATTACTGCTATAGTTTATATCTTGATGTTCCCCAAGAGCCTCTTGTGTTCATAGGGTGGGTTTTTTGGAAGGTGATTGGATGATTGGGGTTTACAGCGGAGTTGCTGTTAGGAGGTGGGGCCTGGTTGGAAGAGTTGGGTCACCGGCGGAGTGGTCTGGAAGGGTTTATCTCCTTTTCCTGCTCCTTTCTTCCCTTCTCTCTGCCTCCTGTCTGCCGTGCTGTGAGCAGCTCTCCTCTGCCATGACCCTCTGCCTTGCTGTCCTGCCTTGAAACTGCAACAGAAACTGTGTCTAAATGAAACCTCTCCTGCTTTAGTTTGGGGTGTTGGGTATTATGTCTCAATGACTAGAAAGTGACTAAGACACTAAGGCACTAAGATTTAACTGAGATGGGGTAACTTTATAAAGAAAAAAAGATTTATTTATTTCACAGTTTTGGAGTTTAAAAGTCAGAGATCGCCCTAGTCTCACTGCTCAAACCCTGGTGAGAGACCAATAACAGGTGCCCTGGAATCACGGTAGGAGTGTGTGGGAGGAAAGCCTATCACAGACAGGCAGCCAGATGTGATCGAGGGGTCTTAATGACTTCCTTTTGTGAGAGCTCACTCAGAGACTTGGGGGAACTATCTTCACCCCTTCTGAGAGCAGGGTACTCCAAGACTAAGCACCTCCCACTGTGTCCCAGCTGTTAAAATTTCCATACTACTTCTCAATACTGGCATTCTGGGAACATAGCCTCCAACACATGGATTCTTGGGAGGCATAGCATCTCCAAGCCTATGTTGTTTGGGTTGGCCTGGAACTTTCTACCCTTTTTCTTCAACTACTGTTGATTAACTCTCAAGATAGGGGACTAAAATTCTTTTTTTAAAAAGTGTTACTTTATTTTATCTTAAAAATTTAATTAAATTAAATTAATTATTTTTATTTTGAAGAGAATCAGATCAAATGAAATAAAACAAAATAGAGTCAATCAAAGCATAACAATGAACATGGTACATGACTTCAAGAAAAGATAAAAGGAAATCAATAATGGCTACCATAATGCCTTTTGTTATCTTCAAAATAACTGCCCATACCATCAAGCATAGTAAAATCATACAAAATAGTGCAGAATAAAACCAATGAAAACAAAACAATGGAAGCAATACAGGACTTCAAAACAATAGAAACAACAGTGGCTACCATAACGCCTCTTGTTATCTTCAAAGTAGGTGCCTATACCATCAGACATAAAACAATCAATCAAAACAAAACAATGAAAGCAATATAGGGCTTCAAAACAAGATAATAGGAAATCAATAATGGCTACCATGATGCATTTTGCTATCTTTGAAATAGCTGTCCATACCATTAAATATAATAAAATTAGACAAACCCAGACAGAATAGAACCAAACAAAACAGAACAATGAAAACAATACGGGATTCAAATCATGATAATAGATTAACAATGGCCACTGCTTTCTCTTTTTAGACACTTCCTCCCCTTTCACTTTCATGATATGTATGGTGCATTTTGAATTCCACTAACTCCTTTGGTTTTTTATACTAGGGAGACCACATAATATTCATTCATGTGACTCTGAATCATTTCATCCATGAGCATGATCTCAAGTTGTATCCATTTACCTACAAGAGCCTCAAGGTTATCTTTCTTTATAGCTGAGTAGCTTTCCATTGTATAAAAATGCCATGTCTTTTTTGTCCTCTCTGCAGCTGATGGGCAAGCTACCCCCACTTCTTTCTAGTTTCCTGTCCCATAGAACATTGTTATCTCTCCTTTGATTTTCAGTCTATGAACCCACTTTTGAGTTAAATGTGTTTCTTGTATAAAGCATATTGATGGATCCTGTCTCCTGATCCACTCTGCCTATGTTTCTTTTTATTGGTGAATTGAGGCCATCTACGTTAATGGTTATGGCCAACATGCACTGCCTCATGTATGTCATGCTATTTTCTGCCTTTGGCTGCTTACTTTTCCTCTCCATTCAGTGATCCCCCTCTGTTGCTGTTTCTGGAGCTGTGGCCTTTTTTATCTCTCTCTAGGAAGTCCTTCAGTATTCTTTGTAGGGTTGGTTTGGTGGTCATGAATTCCTTCGGTTGTTTTTTGTCATGAAAGTATCTTGTTTCTGCATTAATTTTGAAAGAAAGTTTTTCAGGATACATCAATCTGGGTTGGAAGTTGTTTTCTTTCAGGACCTGAAATACTTCACTCCAAGCTCTTCTTGACTTGATAGCTTGTGTTGAGAAGTCTGTCATGATTCTGATGGGTTTTCCTTTATAGGTGATCTGTTTCTTTTCTCTAACAGCTTTTAATATTCTGTTCTTATGTTGAATTTCTGGGATCTTGATTATTATATGTCTGGGTGTAGATTTATTTTGTTTATGGCTAGCTGGAGTTCTATATGCCCCACTTATCTGAATGTTACTTTCTTTTCCCATGATTGGGAAGTTTTCTGATATTATTTCTCTAAACAAACTTTTTATGTCATTTGCGTTGACCCCTGCTTTTTCACTCACCTATTATTCTTAAGTTATGTTTCTTTGGGTTGTCTTGTAGCCATTGAATTTTTACTTCTTGTTCCTTGTTATTTTTAAGAGACCTTTCCTTTCACGGTCACAAGCTGCAAACCTGTCTTCAAGGTGTAAAGGTCTATCTTGAGTTTCTTCCAAGTGGTTTTGCCAGCTTTCAATGGAGTTTTTAATTTCCTGGATATGTTTTTGAATCTGTTTCATGTGTTACAAATCTTTCTTACATTGCTCATTCAAGGTTTCCCTCATTTTCCTATACTTCTCCATTTTAAAAAATCTATTTTAGCAATTCTTTTATTATGGTTTTCATTTCCTCTTTTACCTGAGATAATATGTCTGTTCTTATTTCTTTTATAGCCTCAGGAAGTTGTTTCTTTACTTCAGATGCCCTCACTTCAGAAACTTCAGGTGTGCGACTCCCAGTCTCTTCTGTGTTTAGACCACCTGGACTTGCTCTGCTTGGGTTGGAGGACAGAGACTGCCTCTTGCTTCTTCATCTTGACATATTCCTTGCTTCTTCTGGACAAGCATGTAGCAGGATCCCAGGCACTTCCTGCATTGGCTACAGTTTCTCTGAAGCAAGATTGTTTTGTTCTTCTAGCCAGTGCTAGCTATGGGTGCACTGGTGCAGGGCTGTCTGCTGCTTTTTCCAGCCTATGTTGGCTCCATGATGGCTGGTGGAGTGCACATGGGAGCGGGGCTGGCCACCACCTCCTAGCTGATTACTGGAAAGGATCTTCCATGATGGCTGCCTGAGTACACCAGCGGGCAGGGTTTGCCTCCACTTCCCGACCAAGCTGGTCACTGGCAAAGAGCCCCCACAATGGCTGTTGGAGTGTGCATGGGGGTGGAGTTGCATGCTGCCTGTGGACTTGGGCTGGTCACTGGCGGGGATCCTCCACAACAGCCCCTGGAGTGTTCCTGGGGGCGGGGCTGGCCACTGCCTCTGAACCAAGCTGCCTACCTGTGGGGAACCTCCGTGATGGCCACTAGAATATGCACAGGGTTGGGACTCAGTCCATATGATTTCCACCAGTCTGCACCCAGCTAGGAACACTGGAGGAAGCCTGCAGCAGTTCTGGTTCTGGGCTTATCTGGCCAGACTCCAAAATGGCTCCCGGCCAATTGTTGTCTCCTGTGGGAGGACTGAGTCCTCTGCACTCACTACCAGCCAGTGCAGTCCTCTGCGTCTGCTGCTCCCTTCCATCACTGTATCTCTTTGCAGAGGCTTCTGGGGTCACTAGCCACCACAGTTGCTGTGACTCATGCATCCCCAGGTTCCAACAATTCTTTTCACACAGTGCGTCTGGACCCTGGCGAAGGCGCCACCAGCCTCCGCCTTCTTCTTCACTGAAGTTTTTCCTTTTATTCTCTCTGTGGATTTCAGTTCTCACTTTAGATTCTTCATGGGCCCAGGGGACCCACTTCCTTCCTTCTTGTCTTCCCCATGATGCTATATTCCAGCATCTGGACTGTATCTCTCAGAGAAGTTGTTTACTCTGTTGCTTACTGTTCTGCCATTTTCCTTGAAGCTTTTTTTTTAAACAAAACAGAAAAAAGTGTAGAAATAGTACAGAATTAAAAAAAAATAAAAAAAAGCAAACAGTAAGAAATCAATACTAGTTAATATATTACATATTGTTATTTTAGAAGTACTTGTCCAAGTTACAAGATCTAGGCATAAAAAATGATCAGACAATCAAACAATGACAACACAAACTGTTTTTTCTTGATGAACTAACAGAGAATTAGAATAGTTATCTATCTTGCATACTTACACTTACATACAGTTATAGGTGTATACCTACCTACATATAATCTTTTCCTTTCTTCCATTTCTCCTTTCCCCTATCCTAGTTGTTCTTTAATTTTGAGCACTTTCTTTCCCTTTCATTATTACAATATCTATTGTACATTTTGAATCTTATTACTCTTTGAGTTTTTAAAATTACTATTTATTTATCTTTTATGCTAGGGAGACAATACAATATTTACAAATGTGAGTTTGATTAGTTTCACTTATGAGTATAGTCCTGAGTTGCCTCTATTTACCTAAAAAAGCTGAATAATATTCCGCTGTATAAAAATACCACATCGTTTTCATCCATTCTGCAGTTGATGGGCATTTTGGTTGTTTCCAAGATTTAACTATTAAAAATTGTGCTGCTGTAAACATGGGTGCACATATATTGCTATGACATGACACTTTCAACTTTTCTGGGAAAATACCCAGAAGGAGAATAACTGGATTGAATGGGACTTCCAACCCTAGATTTTTTTTTGAGGAATCTCCATACTGATTTCCATAGTACTCACACCAGTCTACACTCCCACCAGTAGTAGGGAAGGGTTCCTTTTTCCCCACAGCCCTGCCAGCATTTGTTGTCTATTGATTTCTTGATGGCAGCCATTCTTTCTGGAGTGAGATGGAATCTCAGTGTTGTTTTAATTTGCATTTCTCAAATGACCAGTGATGTTGAACATTTCTTCATGTATTTATTTGCCATATGTATTTCTTCATCTGAGAAGTGCATGTTCATCTCGGATGCCCACTTTTGGATTGGGTCTTTGAATTTGGGGGGCCTGATGTTTTTTAATTCTTTATATGTTCTAGATAAAAGTCCTTTGTCTGAGGGACAATTGGCTAAAATTATTTCCCATTCTGTGGGCTTTCTGTTCACTTTATTGGTGATTTCTTTTGAAGTGCAAAAACTTTTTAATAAAATGAGATCAAAATTGTTGATTCTTTGAAGTACTTCCAGTGCAGTTTGTGTTTTTTTATGAACTCTCTGCCTACCCCTATGTCTTCAAGATTTTTACCTGCCTTGTCTTCCAATAAATTTAGTTTTTCTCTTTTAATATTTAGATCTTTGTTTCATTTTGACTTTAGCTTAGTGCATGGTGATAGACATGGGTCTAGTTTCAGTGTTTGGCATGTAGAAAGTCAATTTTTCCAGCACCATTTATTAAAGAGGCTATCTTTCTTCCAGTGAACGTGTTTAGCCCCTTTGTCAAATATAAAGTGGCTGAGTGTCTTTGTAGTTGTATTTGCACCTTCTAATCTGTTCCATTGATCCTCTGGTCTATTTTTTGCCAGTACCATGCTGATTTTATCACTGTAGCTTTGTAGTATAATTTCAAGTCAGGAATTGAGATGCCTCCTGCCTTGCTTTTGTTGCCCAGAATTGCCTTTGCTATTCTAGGTCTCTTCTGGCTCCAGATGAATTTTAGGAATGTTTTCTTCAGATCTGTAAGGTATGTTAATGATATTTTGATTGAGATTGCATTAAATCTGTATAACAGTTTTGGGAGCATGGCCATTTTCACAATGTTGTTTCTTCCTAGCCAAGAGCAAATGATACCTTTCCATTTTCTAACATCCTCTTCAATCTCCTTTTTAAGAGTACTATAGTTTTCAGCATATAGGTCTTTTACATTCATTGTTAGGTTGATTCCTAAGTATTTCATTTTTTTGGATGCTATTGTGAAAGGTGTTATTTCCATAATTTCTCTCTCAGTGAGTTTGTGTACAGGAATGCTATTGATTTTTGAGTGTTGACTTTTTATCCAGCTACATTACTGAATTTGGTTATTAAATCTAGTTGCCTTTTGATGGAGGTCTTAGGGTTTTCTATGTAGAGTATCATGTCATCTGCAAATAGTGATAATTTAATTTCTTCCTTTCCTATCTTTATTCCTTTTATTTCTCTCTCTTGTCTGATTTCTCTAGCTAATGTTTCCAGAACTATATTGAATAGGAATGGTGATAGTGGATATCCTTGTCTTGTTCCTGATTTTAGTGTGAAAGATTTCAGTTTTTGTCCATGTAGGCTGTTGGTTTGTCATAGATGGTTGTTAGTTTATCAGATTGAGGTAGATACCATGTATTGCAAGTTTCTGTAAGTTTTTTTTTTTTATCATGAACAAGTGTTGGACTTTATCAAAAGCTTTTTCTGCATCTATTGAGATGATCATGTGATTTTTGTCTTTGGCTCTGTTAATGTGATGTATTACATTTATTGATTTGCATATGTTAAACCATCCCTGAATTCCTGGAATAAATCCCCCTTGGTCATGAAGTATAATCTTCTTGATGATTTGCTGCATTCTATTTGCCAGTATTTTATTGAGAATCTTTGCATTGATGTTCTAGGGAGATTGGCCTATAGTTCTTTTTGGTTGGGTTGAGAGTTTTGGTATCAGAGTAATACTTGCCTCCAGGAATGAGTTAGGGAGGACTGCTTCCCTTTCAATTTCATTGAAGAGTTTGAGTAGTATTGGCATTAAACATTCTCTAAATTTCTTGTAGAATTCAACTGTCAATCCATCAGGACCTGGGCTTTTCTTTGTTGGTAAGTTTTTAATCACATTTTCAATTCAGTAGCTGATATTGGGTTATTCAAAATTGTTATATGTCCTTGATTCAGCTTTGGTAATTCATACATTTCTAGGAATTTGTCCATTTCCTCTGTGTTTTCTACCCTATGTGAGCAAAGATTTTCAAAGCAGGTATTCATGATCTTCTGAATTTCCATGGGATCTCTAGTAATTTCTTCCTTTTCATTCCTTATTGCATGAATTTGAATTTTTTCTTACTTTTTCTTGATAAGGTTGGCTAGAGATTTATCAATTTTGTTTATTCTCTCAACGAACCAGCTCTTTGATTCATTAAATCTTTGTACTGTTTTCTTAGTCTCAATTGTGTTAATCTCTGCTCTGATCTTTATAATTTCCTCTCTTGTATGAGCTTTGGGTTTGACTTACTCTTCTTTTTCTAGAAGCTTGAAGTGTAGCATTAGGTTATTTATTTGTGCTCATTCTGTTTTCTTGATATGACAATTTATTGCTATATATTTCCCTCTTACAATTGCTTTCATTGTGTCCCACAAGTTTCAGTATGTTGTATCTGTATCCTCACTGAATTATAGGTATTGTTTAATTTTTTCTTTAATTTCATCTGTAACCCATTTATTGTTCAAGAGGTTGTTATTTAATTTCCATCTGTTTTTGTAAGTTTTGCAGTTTCTTTTGCCGTTAATTTCCAATTTCAGTGTACTATGATCAGATAATATGCATGGAATAATCCCTTTGCATTTACTTAAGCATGTTATATGGGCTAATATATGGTCTATTTTAGAGAATGTCCCATGTGCAGCTGAGAAAAATGTGTATTCTGATGTTGTTGGGTTGAACACTTTGTAAACATCTAGTAAGTCCATCTGTTCACAGATTTGCTTCAGTTTTGTTATTTCTTTGCCAACTTTTTGTCTAGTTGATCTATCTGTTTGTGACAATGGGGTATTAAGGTCCCCTGTTACAACTGTGTTATTGTGTACTTGATTTTTCATGTCTACTAGTATTTGTCTTATGTAGTTGGGCGCTCCTGTATTTGGTGCATATATATTTATGATTTTTAGCTCTTCCTCTTGAATTTTTCCCCTAACAAGTATGTAGTGACCTTCTTTATTTCTTTTGATCATTTGTGGATTGAAGTTTACACTGTCTGCAAACAGAATAGCTATGCCCACTTTTTTGGGGGTTCCTGTCACATGGAATATTGTTTTTCAGCCTTTGACTGTAGTCTATGAGTTTCCTTTTGAGTCAGATGTGCTTCTTGTACACAGCATGTTGTTGGATCCTGTTTCTTGATCCATTCTGTTAGCCTTTTTCTTTTAATTGGTGAATTGAGGCCATTTACATTGATGGATATAACTGATATGTACTAGCTTAACTTTGTCAAGTTATTTTCCTGTTGTTGGTGTCCTGCTTTTCCCCCTTGTTTAATTGTTTGCCCTGCCTTGTGGTTTCTTTCTGTTGTTATTCTGGGAATTGTAGTCATTTTTGTCTGTCTCTAGTATGTCTTTCAGTGTTCTTTCTAGGGTTGGCTTGGTAGACATGAATTTCGTCAGTTGTTCTTTGTCATGGAAGTACCTTATTTCTCCACCAATTTTGAAAGAAAATTTAACAGAGTACATTGATCTGGGTTGAAAGTTGTTTTCTTTCAGGGCTTGAAATACTTCACTCCAAGCTCATCTTAACTTGAGGATTAGTGCTGAAAAGTCTGCCATGATTCTAATGGGCTTTCCTTGATAGATGAGTTGTGTCTTTTCTCTAACAGCTTTTAGTATTCTGTTTTTATGCTGTATGTCTGGGATCTTAATTATTATATGTCTGGGTGTAGATTTATTTTGGTTATGACTATTTGGTGTACTGTATGCCTCACTTATCTGTATATCTGATTCTTTTCTCATGTTTGGGTAATTTTCTGATAGTACTTCTGCAAATAGTTTTTTTTAAGTCAGTTGTGTTGACCCCTGCATTTTCATTGATGCCTATCAGTCTTATATTGGTTCTCTTCACATCATCTTGAAGCTGTTCAATTGTGATTTCATGCTCCCTTGTTATTTTTACAAGTACTTTCCTTTCATGATTGCTAGCTGTGATCCTGTCTTTGAGGTCTGAAAGTCTATCCTCAGTTTCATTTAAATGGTTTCACCAGTTTTCAGTGGAGTTTCGTATTTCCTGGATATCTCTTTGAATTTGTTTCATGCATTCTATTTCTTTCCTAAGCTGCTTATTCAAGGTTTTCACCATTTTACTATGCTCCCTACTTTTTAAAAAAATCTTTGTCTTCTGTAGCTATGTTGAGTAATTCCTTTACTAAGGTTATCATTTCTTTCTTTACCTGAGAGATTATTTCTAATCTGATTTCCTCTATAGCTTCATGGACTTGTTTCTTTATTTCACTTGCTATCTTTTCAGAAATTTCAGGTGTGTGAATTCTAATGTCATCTATTTCAATGTCTCCTGTACTTGTTCCTGATGGACTGGATGTTTGAGATTGCATTTTGCTTTTTTGTCTTGTCATTTTCACCTCTTGGGTTAATATTTTGGTCTTTCAATCCCACTAGTCTCTAGTGACTGTCATGTATGTCTTAGGGGTCCAATTGCTGAGTTCCTCAATGAAGGGGAGTGGCCAGTCACCTAAATTCCTCCTGCAGGTCCTGTTGGGTGAGTCTCATATTCTCCTTAGGCTGAGTAGCCTAGGAGTATTGATGTAAGCCAATCCTTAGCTCCTATTGTTACTGTGACTTTGGGCTATTCCATGCTGCCAGATTTATCTGGCTATATTGTGCACCTCAGCTGGGATCCTACTGTGTCACTGGGGGTCTCAGAGGCCTTTGTAAATTCCTCCAGGTTGGGGCAGGCCTTATCAGCCCTCTCCTCAACCCACCCAGTGTTCTCTGTATGGAAGAAGGACTCACCCACACTCTTGCCAGGCTTCCAAAATCCTATAGCTGAAGGGGAGGGCTTGTTGCTGCTCCTGCTGACCCACTGAGGTCCTCTACTTGAGGCAGAAACTCACTGCACAGTTGCAGGCCTGCTGAGGTCCTCTGTGTGAGTGAGGGGTTGCTGAGGCCTCCACCAGCCCACCAGGGTTCTGTAAGTGGTGGACAGAATGCTGATGATCCTTGGCCTGTTGAGGTCTCCAGGGTGGGGGACAGTGCTGCTGGCAATTGTCCTCTGGCTGCTGAGTCTCCAGGATGGGGGGAGGTGCTCTAAAATTCTTTAGTAAGGTGTCGTGCAAGGATATCTCAAGGGTGTGTGTGTGTGTGTGTGCTGATGTGGGAAGTGGTGGATATACATAAGATACAATGTACATAATACTGATGTCCACCAAGAGATCAAGATGTTTTAACTACTGTAGACCATGAGTTTATACTCAGTGGGAAGGGACTTGTTGAACAGGTTATTTGAGCTGTCAGTGAAGTACTTTGTGACCTATCTGAGAAGGTAGATTTTCTCAAGTTATTGAGAAGATTGTCTTATTGTAACAACAAGAAGAAACACTGAAATGACACCCAGATTTGGAGGCAGATTTAGTCTTATTGATGGGCACTGATTGGGGTCATTCCCAAAATATCAAGACCTGACCGCTGATGGTCTTGGGCTTATATGGGGTAAGCAAGTAGGAAGTACAGAGGTAGAATGACTTGTCAACTGGGGACTGGTTCTTACAGTATGCATCATAGTGATCAGCTATGTATCACAGTGGCTAACTGTTTCTAGGAGACAGAAGCAACCAGAACTGCAACAGGAACTATTATCTGGGCAACTAAGAAACTGAAGTATGCTGGCTGGGGGGGCCATTTTTTTGTTACACTGAAGCAAACTAAAAGGGTGAAGCTGTCATTTATGGGCGATGTATTAAAAAATGGAGAGGTCAAGATCGCACTTCATAGTCATAAAGAGATGCAACAGTGGTGGGAAGAGAATTCCCACTTATATTTGTGGGGCCAACCAGGGACTGGTAGGGGAGTACTGTGAGGCTAGAGAGAGCAGTTGTGACGGGCATTTGTGTCACTGGGGCAGCTTTGTGAGCAATAAGGTAACCTCTGCAGGGGCTGGTAGGTTTTACAGAGGATGATTCAGGCTGTGTTTTTAGGAAGAGGCTATGGCTTGGGTTCTTCACTATTCCTCTTGCTGGTAGCTTAGAGAGCTCTTAGGCCAGGCTCATGCAGTGCTTACTATGTGCTAAGTCCTAATCTGAGTCCTTTATATTTATGACTTCAAGGTTAAATAATTTGTCCTAGTGAACCTAGCAAGTGGCAGGCGTGGAACTCCATCCTAGGCAGCTTTGAGTCAATGTACATAACTACTGGGCTCTGTGAAGTCTCCCATATGCCAGTGAACTTTCTCTGCTCCAGATGTGCAGATCATGCAGCTGAAACCATGGCCAGCTTCTTCTCAAGCACTATATCATGAGAGGAGGGGATTGCTATAGACCTCTGCTGGGAAAAGGAAGCTCAAAAAACTTTCCTTGCCCATGTGGCACCTGCAGGAGTTATTTCAGACATGTTTACTTAAATGAAGAACAGAAAAATTGCACTTCTAATGGTTTGAGCATGTTCAGTCAAGCTTTTGAGGCTGAGAGATCCTTGAAAGTAAAGTTATTAAGCCATTTGGATGCTAGGCAAAAGGGGGAAAATGAGTTGTGAGACCAATTCGCTAAGCCACCAGGAGAATTGGCCAGTGGCAAAAATATCTACACTGGACCTAGAGGGCTGTGGCTTTTTATAGAAAAATTGTAGGGAGAAGAAACATATATTGTTTGCATTGAACCTACATCAGCTGTAGATAAGAGGGGCAGGACAGGGTGAAATGGGCCAAGTCCTGGGACAAGAGGTTAGTTCATAGAGTTTGTGCTACTTTTTGGGTGAGTTGATTTTGAAAGCAAAATGCAGTGTGGCCTTGAGGAGTAATCCTCAGACCACAGGAGAGGAATGTAGAACCTTTCTTCTTCGTTTTCTGTGTTGATTAGCTGGGTGAAATGGTCTCCTCATATCCCTTTCCTCCCTCTCTCCTCTGGCCTGTAACTTAATTCAGGAAGTCTCAGACATTTTCCCTTATCAGGGGCATCATCTTTCGAGTACTGTGCACTAGAGCAACTCATTCGAATGATAAAATGCAGAGACCGTTTCTGTCCCAAGTGGAACTACTTAGTGTAGTCTGATAAAATGGAGCCTTTGGATTTGGAGCCAGGAAAATGTTTCATAAAAAACAAAACAACCCAAACAGTGCTTTGTTGAAAAACAAAAATGTCCAGACCCCGGGTATTCTGTTCCTCCTTAACTCCAGGGGGATTCTGATTGGTAAAGAATTCCACACTCTGGTTGATTAACTTCATTTTATTTTATTTTTTGGAAGCAGATACTTTTCATTAACTGACTCAATCATTAAAGCACCATTGTAGATACCTTAGTTTATCCTTCTAATGAGCTTGTTGATGTGGCCTTCCCTATTTCCAGCATCTCTATCATCCACCTTGTGGAGAAGATAATTTTTTTTTTTTTGGGTACTGGAGATCAAACTTAGACAGGTGCTTAAGCCATTGAGCTAAATCCCTGGCCTGTGGAGAAGATAATCTGAAGGGCAGTATGAAGCACTTTCCAACTGGTAAACCTCATGAATCAGATCCTCCATGCAGATGATGCCATATTTACCAAAAGGTCAAGCAATCAATTCTCTGTCAAGGCAGTTCACTTCTTATTGATTTTGCCATAGTTACGCTTGTATATGAGTTCATTTACTGACTTCAGGTTTGGGTATCTCCATGCCATGTATGGTTCCACAATTCTCAGTGTTAATTGAGGTCTTGTTGAGCTTAACAAATGTACCAGTGAAGATTTGGCAAAGGCAAAGAAGCTGCAGTGGCCCACACCACTGATACCTCTGATCTGGATGACAAATGCCAGTTTGAATTCTGCAGGTGTATAGAAGTTCCCAGCTTTTCTTACCATTCTAGCCACTCAAATCTCAGTTCTGTACATCTGTCTATTCTCCTTATGATAGAGGCTGGCATTTCATAGATGAGTTTCCTCCTTGCCTCTCAAAGCATCTTTTGGGCAAACTTCTTTCTCAGGCCCTTTACCTTCTGCTCTGTGAACTGTCTTTGCTTTTTCTTTGCACAGCAGGAACCTTCTTTTTCTTCTCTTTGAAACCCTCCATGGGTCCAGCTGCAAAACAGTGACTTAACCTGATTTTAATATGACATTGACAGTTCGCTGTGAACCACCTATACTATGCTTCTGCCCTTGGAGAATGTTATGTTCCAGTGAGGGAAAAAAACAAGCTGTTTACTTACTGTTCTTTACAATCAGAGGTGTCTAATATGGGTTCATGTCCTTTTTGCTAGAGAAAATAGAAAATGCAATACCAGGAGCCAGTTCACGAGGCTTGGGAGAGTAAACACTAAGCCATCAGCCAAGCTCTGCTCAGGAGATAATGAGAGCAACTGCAGGAACACAGCTGTGGTCACAGCGGTGCATGTGTGCTGTCTGCCCAAGTGGTCCCCTCTCAGCCTGTATTTGGTTCTCCTCTAGAACGCTTTCTACTGCCCCACACCCCAAGTCATGCTGCTTTCTGCCTGGGGTTAGTGGGTCTGTCTGAAAGATAAGGAAACAAAGCAGCTGTGTGGAAGGATGTCGATCGTATCAGGATAATGATGTGTATCATTTATCTGTGTAGTCCTTAGTATAGAAAACTGATCAGGGTACAAAATCAGATGGATTAAGGAAAACTGTTTGCTTCCTGTTGTCAACTTGGTTTTGAAAAAGATGTCAGAAGCAAAAACAAATTTGTAGCAAGATAAGTAATTGTGTGCTGGATTCATTGTCAGAAGGAACTGTTGAAACTGTAGGATGTTTACTGTTTTGGGGACACGTGTGGTTTCCAGGTGGATTCTTGCTACTTTAGTCTTCGATCGGCCTTGCCGTTTTCCAGTAAGGGGCACCTGATTGTCTCTACTGCAACCCTGAGTCAAAGCAGAAGCCCAAGGTTGACCTGTTGGGGTTCTGGTTGTTTTTGGGAGTGGACGAATACTTTGGTGGGTGTGGAAGAAGTGGGAAAGACTCTTAGGGGCACCTTCTTTGTTGTAAGAGCCCCAATTTTAATGTGGCTTCTCATCATGGAGGGAAGATTGCTTCAAACATAGCAGAGAGTGAGCTTGTGTGAGTCTTCAGGGGCCCAGCCCATCAAGTTACTGCTCTGTATCATCCCACCTTTTAGACTGAAATGGAAACTCATTTATTAGGATGTGTGGGCTCACGTTGTTGGTGATACTGCAGGTGTGGAGGACCTCAGCGTGTGGTGTGTTCTTCCTGCTCAGATGCTCTTTACTTTCGTGCCTAGATTTTGAGAAGCCTGGCAAAGAGCTGGTTGAGACAGATCTTTAAAGCACACCACATGCTCAGCATTGCTATACTGTAGGTTCTTTTTTTTTTTTTTTTTTTTTTTTTTTTTTTTTTTTTTTTTTTTTTTTTTTTTTTTTTTTTTTTTTTTTTTTTTTTTTTTTTTTTTTTTTTTTTTTTGCAGTTCTCAGCTTTTAATGAGGCTCCGGAGAAAAGATGCAAATCCCAATCAAATGAGGCCTGGGTGCTTTGTGTATCAGAAAACAGCTAAGGATTCAGATGGCAGCTGCTTTTTTTTATTTCCGGAAACTTTGTATAATCATACAAATGAAAAAAGAGAGTTTCATTCTGAACAGGGAACATGAAATACAGCTGGGACGGTTCCTTATCCACCTGGTGAAAGGAAATATCAGGTGGTCACCCTGGCTCTACTCCACAAACCAGGGCTTGCCCGCCTGGGGCGGTGCCTGCGCGCTGGAAGTAGGGCACGCTGGAAATGGAAGGAGGAGGCCTGACTGCTCCTGCCCAAAGTGAAAGCTCACAGAGCAAATGCAGTCAGCCCTGCATGGCTGGCTCTGTATCCATGGCTTGGGGTGGTGGGTGGGTGAAGTGGGGTCCCAGAACCATTACGTACAGTTACCAGGGAATGCCTGAATTCATTTTCTTCTGGTCATCTCTTCTCATTGCTCCTAACATTGTCAGATGGTTTTGGAATCAAGTAGCTGAGAATGAGCCCCCAAGATAAAACTCAAGGATGAGAGTGATGGGAAGGGGCCAGGCAGGACTAATGGATTTGGCCACAGTGTGAAAGAGGAGTCAACAAGGCATTGAGATCCCAGAATCTTCAGCAAGCGATTGCTGGTAATGAAACAGAGCTTTCTTCTTGTGCATTTGATCTATACTTTCTTTCTCTGTGGTGTAAAGTTCTGTGGCTGCTCTTTATCCTAGATGGGACCTGCTGCTGTGGCTGCTAGTTCCATCTGGCGTTGCTCAGTGTAATTTCAGTCACAAGTGAAAGAGGTAAAAGAAGAACCCAGTTGGAGACCCAAAGATAAAAGTGCTTTCTCAGTTCACAGAACTTCCTTCTCCTCCTTGGTGGGCCATTCAGAGGGCTGGAGGATTAGGAGCTTTCTAAATGGCTGGTATATCATGAGTTTATGCTCCCATGAGCCTACACCGACCGTCTTACTTCTCCCGCATCTGATTTCCTGGTTAGTGTCTATGTCTCCTGTTCCCTTTCCCTCTTCAGAGCTCAAGGTGATGAATCTTCCTCAGGAAACGACTGGATCATGTTACCTCATGTCCCCAGCTGTGCTGGGGCTCCAGAGATCTCACCAAATGTGGTTCATGCCATTAGTCTGCTGGTACTGGCCTGTACTCACCACGCCCTCCTTACCTCTCCAGGGCTGCCCTGCTTCTCTGTGGGACCCTCCTGCTGTGTCCTCTACCCTGCTCTGGGGTCAGGGAGGTGACCACTACAGTTGCCTCACCTTGGCTCCCCGACTCTCTAGCTCTTAGTTGGGATTGGTCATTTGTAGGCCCTGGATCTTGGAGGGTGACAGAGGTGGGACATCTGGAGATTTATTCCTCCCCTCTGTGCCTTTTGGTCTCTGACTTTGGCAATGACTGAGTCTTGTTCCTCTATGTAGGTCCCAACTCACATCAAGACTCTTCCCTCCCCACTTTCATAGTATAGTTCCTTTTTTCCTTCGGATCCATGGGTGGAAATGTCTGCCATTGTTGGTGTCATCACCCAAAGGTGGACACTTTTCCCATGTCCATGTCCACTCTTTCATCTCTTGCTGAAATCCTGACTCTCCATCCTATTCTCTCTTGCTCAGAGCCACTCGCTATTTACTTGGTTGCTTCGTCTAGTCTCAAGGAAACTCAGGTTTGGAGGGTTCTGTTTAGGGCAATATCAGATACTTCAATCTTTTCTGCTACATTATTGTGGAGTCCTTAACTATTTCTAGTGTTGAGAACTCACTGCCTCATAAGGCAATAATATCCAATTGTTTAGTTCATGCAGTGAAGATTTCTGTGTGTATTATGTGCCAAATGCAATATTCTGCTTGAGGACGGATGTCCAGAGCTGACTGCAACATTAAAGGAGTTGTCTGGCCAGTGCGGGAAGGAGCAGGATTGGCATCTCCTCTGGTCCAGAAGGCATTCTTATCTTACAGGTAATGATCCATCCACAGTCGACCAATGCCACTGAGTCAACTATTACCCTTTCTTTGCTGCCTAATCTCTACTTTTTTACAATACAATTTTTTGACTTCTTAGACTAGTTTAAGATTCTTGCTGTATGAGCTATTATCAAAATATACAATGACATATATAATATAAATATAATATATAAATTAAAAAATGATTATGGTAAAAGACATGTTGCTGTTAATCCCCCTCCACAATATACTCATTTACTTCAAGCACAGTTATCCCATTATTCCTGCCACTTTCTGAAGCAGTTCTGGAAGTCTTTCATGAATGTCTTCACAAGGTGCAATTAAAAAATACAGTAAATGCTGCTGCTGCATGTCATCCAACCAGGTTTGTAAAGACATTACCATGCATTTTTTATCCACCTTAATCACAAGATCTGGAACTGTGTGACTTTTGGCTTTTCCCCAAAGTCAAATGACCATGAAAGGTAACATTTTGAATTAATTCAAGACATTGAACTTCCTTAGAAAATGGCAAGAATGGTGGGATAAGTGTGTTTAAAGTAAAGGGAGTATTTTGAGGGGGATTAATAGCAATGTGTCTTTTATTGTAATATAATAAAGAAAATTAACGTTTGCTATATTTTTTAAAATTTTATTTTAAAGAGTAAAATCTAACAAAACAAAACAGAATGAAGTCAATCAAAACAAAGCAGTGGAATTGGTACAGAACTTCAAAGCAGGATACTAGGAAAACAATAGCTACTATAGTATATCTTGTTATCATCACAATAGTTGTTCATTCCATCAGGTATTGTAAAAGCAAAGCAAAAACAAAACAGAATCAAACCAATCAAAACAGAATATTGAATAAAGCAAAAACAATTAATTAGAATAAAGCAAAACAATGAGAACAATATTGGGTCTCAAAGACAAGATTGAAGGAAATGCCCCATATTTGCTACATTGCATACTGTCATTCTCCCAACAGATGCTCAGACTGCTGGCTCCAGGCCTACAAAATCCACCCAACAATACAAGCATTTAGTTGCTTTATGTACCTTAGTTGCTATCAGCTTAGCTGGTGCTCTGAACCAGCAGGTTTCTTACAGGGTGGAGGGGTGTTGATTCTCAGCCCGTGTGCCAGTAGGCTCACAGGAGGCACTGACTTTTGGAACCTGTTGCACCACTTACCAGGAAGGCTGGTTGGATCCTCCCTGACCCAGCATGGTGGGTTATTGGGAGGTGCTGACTTTTCTCTTCCTGGAACCTATTCATTTGCTGTATTTTTTTGATCACACTTTATATACTATTAGAGCACTCCTTTACTTTTCCCAAGCAGAATACTCATCACAGTTTATGGTAGATGTTTATTTACTGGTCTCTGTCTTCTCTGGTAGAGTCTCAAGGTCCATGTGGTCAGAGGCCTCATTTTGATTGCCATGGAACCCCTTTCCTTAGTCTTTGGTCTTGAGTGAGCACTTGCTTTTTATGTTTGCTGTTGTGTCTGTTCCTCCTTGACTCTAAGGGGTAAACCACTGTCCTGATTTCTAACAGTACTGATTCATTTTTGTCCTTTTTGAATTTAAATGGAGTAAAACAGGATGTCCTGTTGGTGTTTGGCTTCTTTTATTCAATCTATCATTTATATTATTATATTATTTAAATCTATGTTGTAGGAAGTTTGAATCAGAAGACAGCTACCCTGCCTTCCTGGTGAGTGCCACGTGACCTGTGTGGACTCTAGGAAGAGAAAGATGTGCCTTCCGAGAACCCACCATGTTGGGCAGGGAGGCTCCAACCAGAAGACAACTAGCCTGCCTTCCTGGTGAGTGCCAGCAACTGGCGCAGATTCCAGGAAGAGAAAGATGTGCCTCCTGAGAACCCACCATGTTGGATCAAGGAGGTTTGAACCAGAAGACAACTAGCCTGCCTTCCTGGTGAGTGGTGTGTGACTGGCGTGGACTTCAGGAAGAGAAAGATGTGCCTCCTGTAAGACTACAGGCAAGCAGGCTAAGAATCAAGGACAGCCCACCCCACCCCCCGTAAGTAACCTGCTGGTTGGGGCGACTGACTGAGTTGGTAGCAACTAAGGTACATGAAGCAACTACACGCTTGTACTATTTGGTTGATTTTGCAAGCCTGGGGCTGGCAGTCTGAACATCTCTTGGGAATATGACAGTATGGATATGGCTAGTATGGGAGATTCCCTTTGATCTTGTCTTTGAGGCCCAATATTGTTCTGTTTTGCTTTATTCTGATTAATTTTTTTGCTTTATTTCATATTCTGTTTTTATTGGTTTTATTCTGTTTTGTTTTTGGTTTGATTTTACTATACCTGATGGATTTGTCAACTATTGTGAAGATAACAAGATACACTATAGTAACTATTGTTTTCCTAGTATCTTGCTTTGAAGTTCTGTATCTGTTCTACTGTTTGGTTTTGATTGACTTTGTTCTGTTATGTTTTGTTGGGTTTACTATCTTTAAAATAAAATAAAAATAAAATAAAGTAAAATTTATGTTGTTTTCTACTAGAATTTGAGGATGGCCCCCAAAATTTCCCACCTCTTCCTCTGGTGAACATGCTCCAGCCAGCCCCCCAAACTCATACTTTGGTGACTTTTCCTCCCATGTCCAATTTACGTTACACAGCATGATTGACTTTGGAAAGGGAGATCATCATGGCAGGCCTGAACGGAATTTTCAGCCCCTTCCACTATTTTTGTGGTGTTGAGAATTCATGAACCTTTTAAAGCAGAGTCTTCATTGGTTGGCAGCAGCTACCAAGAAACTGAGAACTTTGTTCTACAATGACAAAGGACTGAATTCTGCGAATGACAAATTTCCACTTAGAAGTGGATATTCTCCCCAGAGCCTTCAGGCCAGAACTCAGCCTGACTGACATTTTGGTTTCAGCCTTTTAAGATCTGGAGTGAAAAACCTAGCTATACTATACTGAATATCTGATGTACAGACAGTGCACTAGTAAGTGTTATTTTTAAAAAGTTGTTAAATTTGTTATTTAGCAATAGAAAAATAATACAGTTCCCACAACACTTCGTTAGATTTTAGGTAGTAATCTGATAAAGCAGGTTGCCTCAATATATAAATTTTTCGCAGCTACTTTATTGCAGACAACTTACCAGAAGGCTATGTTGCTTAAAACGAGAATTTATGGATGTTTTCGTAAGATTGCTTCACAGTGATGAAGTTTTTGTTATACAATCTTTATCAAATTTTAAGAATGAAATGTTTCTATCATAGAGGTGTGACTTTTGTTCTCTCCGACTATTAGCTCAATTGTCAAGAGCTCTGTGTTAACTGAATATTGTAAAAACACTGAAGTCTAGGAACTCATCAGTCAGTGGTTTGAAATCTGGCTCTGTCATTATTAACTGTGTGCCATGCACAAGTTACTTACCCCCTACAAACCTCCAGCTGTTTGTTTGTGAGATGGGCCCAGTAGTGCCTACCTCGAGGCTGTCTGTGCGGCTTGGATGTGAGATACACAAAGTGCTATTCAACTTCTCTATCCTCTCTCCTCACTTATCCTTGTTGCATTGTCTTCTTTTCGAAGATACTGTTAAACAGAAGGGCATGAAAACAAATAAAGGCCTTCTGGGTTTCACCATTGGCTTCTCTTGTGAACTCACTTGTCTATAGAGCTGAACTTGGCACTGTAAGGAACACCGAGAATTATTTCCTGCCTTTAAGGAAGTTGACACTCAAGAGAAGACAGGATGAGTGCACACATAACATCTCATTTGTGTGCGTCCTTAGTATTCTCTTTTGCTGATTCAAGGGTGTGGTTCCTTCAGGAAGTGGGATTGCTCTGTATTTTATAAGAACAGTGAAGTAATCTTTCCACTGTGATCCATCCTTGGAAGCGAGAACAGGACCAGGAGGGAGGGATATGTATTTCTTCAAGGTGGGGGCGCATGAGAGACGGCCCTCACTGGTGTACAGGAATGTTTCTGTAATAGAGCACATAAACACAGCATTCATGACTGCTTTGTAGAATGGAAAAATCAATGACTAGACTGGAAAAGAACCCATCATCAGGCCCAAATACCATGGCTTGTGTTTGCTTCTCAGAAGAACCATAGGCTCGAAGGAGGAGATGCTGGAGATGGTTAGGGTTTTCCTCCTCCCAAAAAAAGAAAACGAACAACAGAAACTTCAATTTTATTTTTTTTCTAATTGTTCCCCAAAACACACAGATGAAAGACAGTCTTGTGTGGTTGAATGTGGCTGCCGTTGTACAAAATTTTACAAAGCTTAGGAGATCTATTTTTTTTTCCCATAAAAACCAGTGGAACGTTAATGCTTCACTGGGGAATTGTGTTTGAATTTTGAGTACACATGTGTGTTTTTGTCTTAATTTTCCATCAACACAGATGTTTACTTCAGAATGACAATCATTTTAGATGCCTCCTGGACTTTTACCCAAAATTTTCACAAGAATATTGTCTTTTATTATTATGTAATAAGACATCTGCTGGTGTCTTTTACAGTTTTTGGAAAGTTCTTCAATTTTTTGTTTTTATTTTTTCTTATGAAGGTTTAAACCAGAAGGGTGGGATCATTTTGTTTGTGCTGGAATCTCTTCTCTTTGAAAGGTATGTAGTCAACTGTATTTCAGAAGCAGGAAGGAGCAGGATATAGAGCTAATATAGATGACAGTGCTGTTAGAGATCGCCATCATGGTAATATGGAGATGAGGTTCAACAATAAAGCATAACTCTTGCTTCACACAGAGAGAAGGAGATTAGCTTCCAACAAAGGACTTTGTTTTTAGTATCAGAGGATCATAAATTCACATATCCTACAGTGAACAGGACAATTGCACCCTTGACTCTGTAAAGCTTTCTAAAACTAAACAAATCAAGTACAATGAACACTGTAGTAACCATTTTAGAGCATTTGACTCAATATGAGACCACAGTATACTTCATAGGTATTTTTATCTTTCTGTTTGCTCTGCTCTCTTTGCATCCAATTAGAGTGAGAGAAAAGATATTCATCTGGGGTTGAAATTCAGAGTTTTTTTGAAGTGAGATATGGTAGGCACTTTTAGAAGAGGCTTTTGGAAAGATTTGCAACAACTAATGAAAGCTTCATCCTGGCATGCTTGCTTTTTGTTTCTCTTTCCTCTCTATATTTTTTTCATGTAGCAATTTCGTAGTCTTTCTGACTCAGAGCTGACTACATGAATGTCTGGTTGCCATGTGCTCTAAGCAGTTTAAGAAGCAACCTGGGTGTGCCTATCTTGATTTCTAGCTTTGTTGAGACATAACTGACAAAAATTGTTCATATTCAATGTGTATAATGTGATATTTTGATACACATATCAGAAAAGAATTACCAAAACTAAGCTAATTAACATATCCATCACTACAGTTATCTATTTTTTTGGTGAGAGTAGTTAAGATTTCTCAATTTCAAGTACCCAGTACATCATAATTAACTGCAGTTACCATTCTGTGCAGTGAACCTTCAGAACTGGTTCATCTTGTTACTGCAACTTTACACCATTTTATCATCTCCTCCCCATTTTGCTACCCCTACCACTCTTCTATCTCTATTTCTATGACTTTGACTTTTTAAGATTCCACATGTTAATGAGATCATGTAATATTTGCTTTTTTGTGTCCTACTTAACATAGATAATGTCTGCTGGGTTCATCTCTTTTTGTTCCCAAAGGTAGAATTTTCTTTTTCATTTTTTAAGACTGGGTAATATTCCATTGTAAATGTGTTCTTACTGGTTGAAGACTCCAGAAATACTAAAGCTAAAGTTGAAGTTTGAAATAATGGTAACATAAAATATAGACTTTTCCTTCAGTGCCCTCTGCATTGAACAAGAAGAAATCCTTTATATAGTTTGAAAAAAATTACTTAAAGTGTTGCTCACTTAGAGGGTGATAACATATGAAACTCATTACTGTAAAAGACCGGGACATGAATGTGGTCAGGAAGTCATAATGAAATTGTGAATGATTTCAGGTAAGCTTCTGAAGTTGGTCACACAGGGGTGACCTGTCAAGTATGGCGGGTATCACTGTCAGTGACGGACCACCACGGCAGAACATCTTACCCACCACAGTATTTTTTTAAATGGCAAATTTATGACTCTGGATGCTTGTAAATGTAGGTATAACATGGGATGAGGATAGATTGCTTGGAATTATGCCAATTATGCATTTTTGAAGACATGGAGCATGCGGTATAATTCCCCATAGTGTGCCAAACTTGAGATTTGGATGGATTTTCTCCATCCCTTAAAGGTTGTGTCACTAAGGTTTTCAGTAGAGAGTAATCTGAACTGAGTCTTGGCTCTGTGTAGGTGATAGGGACTCCAAATAGATTACTTGATAAAAGCCTATTTTTAATACAATTATTTCTAAAATTTTATTCATTTCTTATCTTGCTTTAGCAACTTTGAAATTTTGGACAGCCAGAGCAGCTGGTTAGAAGCCAGTGCTATCATGTTGCTGAGTTTTGATGGCTGACCAGGAATTCAGTAAACTGAGAGGCAGCTGGATTGAGTGGAGAAAGTCGTGGCTTCTATCAAGTAGTTCTGTACTGAAACTTGGCTTTTCTCCTCGATATCAGAGTAACTCTGGGGAAGTTACTACCACCTTGTGTTTCAGTTTCCTCCCTTAAGATGCTGAGATAATAGCTAGTTTGTGAAGCTATAGAAAATTTCTGTTCGATAGGTTTTTGTGGGAGGAAGTTGAGGAATGAAAATGTTTTTGCCCAGAAGTGGCACATTTTTATTATAGAAAAGTTAGGAAACAGAGACAAACGTGAAAGAGAATAACAAATGCTCCATAATCCCTTTTTGGTGGGTAATATTTTTCCATGTACATCTTCAGTGTACATGAATGTAAATCTTTGAGCATTAAGTATTCTAGAAAATCAATTTTAATGAGTGTGTGACTGCATCGGGATTATTAATCCTTCATCCTGTTTGTCTGCTTTTTACCATTGCAAACATCCTTATGCATGCACTTTTGTGCATATGCACAGTTATTTACCTAGAATAATGTCTAGAAATGGAATCACTGGGTCAAAACATGTATTTTTTAAAGTTTTAAAAGTATTTGTTTAATTATTTCATTAAAATCTGCATCATTGTACATTCCTATCATGAATGTATGGGTGTGCTCATTATCCCTTTCCACTTCCAATCTTTGAGAGGCAAAGTGGCATATTATTTGATTTCACATTTTAAATCTTATTTATTGACATGTGTTGTATTTTTGAATTGCTTTTTTATGTTTTTTATCTTTCTGTTGACATGCTTGAAATGTTTTTTTCTTTTTTAATCTTAAAATTCGGATGACCTTTTTTGTATATCAGAAAGTATGATCTATTGACTGGAATTTTTTTTTTTTTTGGTCTGGCATTCTGCTGCCAGTACAAATTGAATTTGAAGAAGTTTTGTATTGCTATCAAGCCAGAATTTTCTAATGGGAATGTCACTCTGCTTGCCTTTAAAGATCTTTACAGTCTAAGAGTAGTTAAATATTTACTTATATTTTCCTATAGTTTGGGAGTAAAAGGATTGTTGGTTGTGATGCAGTAATTTTTCAAGTACACTACTGGGTGTGATTTGCCAGTGTTATTTACCACTTGTTAATATTTTACACTCATTTCTCATTACTTATCTCTTTTAGTACTTTTTCATATTTGGCTAGTATTTCCAAAATTTGAAACTAATGGCAATAGCAGGCTTCTTTTTCTTACTATTGACACTAAGATAAGAATGTCTTTATTTTCTGCTGGATTTGATACAGTTTTTGTCTTTGGAAGGATGCTCTTTCTTCTAGTTTTCTAAGGTTATTGTAAAATGTGGAATGGATGATGAACTTGATTAAAAGGCATTGTCTTCTATTAATGAAGAATAAAATAATATAAAGGCAAAATAATGAATGGGACAAAGATATTGATGAAATTAACAGGACACTGATAAAATATAGCAGCCATCAAAAAGATTTGACAATCATGAACATTTATACACAACTATCTTTACAATCTAAAACATAGATACTTACTGCAATCCAATGGGAAATAGATTCACAATCTGTTGGGTAAAAGGCAGGATATTTAAGATGTTAAATATGCATGGAATTAAAAGAGCCTTGTTGAACTACTCCTTTTTTTGTGTGTGTGGGAATAGGTCTTACTTTGCTGTATTAGTCAGCTTTCATCCTTGAGACCAAATACCTGAATACACAACTTCAAGGAGGAAAGCTCTATTCTGGAGCACGGTTTCAAAGGTTTTGGTCCATGGCTGGCTGACTCCAAGACAGAAATAGCATGGGGGAAGGATATGGCGGAGGAAAGCTGCTCAACCCATGGCAACCAGGAAGCACACAGAGAGAGCAAGAAGAGCCAGGGAAGGAGGAACCAAGGACCTGATCTAGTCCCCAAAGTCTCAGTCCCATGAGCCACCCAGCCACACCCACCAGTGTGCTCTACTGATCTTGTAGAATCACTCAAGCCAGTCAAATAACAATCAAGATTAACTATCACATCTGTTGTGGCTCCTTATTTTAAAAATATAATAAAGACCATAAAAACTGTTAAAAAGAAGACCTTACAGTATATTTCTTAAAGTTGAATTGCTGTATTAAAACAAATGCTTTTCAAAAAAAATATAATAAAGGATTCACATGACCCATATTTTTTAGAATTTTTTTATGCTATATTAAGATTTTTTATCCCTCAGGAAAGTACTAACATCAGAGAATGAATTGATAAAATTTCTTTCATCTTGTGTAATTCCAGATCAGTATAATTAACTGACTTCTGAGGACTTGAAAGAACTTAGCAACCTGGGAAGTTTCAAGGCCACCTCTTGGCAGGGTGTATAGAAGGTGTTCTTTTACAATTCTTTTAGTATCAAGTCAGTTGAAGATCAATTCTCAGTATAGGATAAAGGCAATAGAGAAAATACAGCAGACTGGGTTAGGACTGATAACCATGGCTATGTTCATATACTTCTGTTGTTCTAACCAAATACCCGAGGCTGGGTGCTTTACAATGAATAGAACTTTACTTGGCTTGTGGTTTTGAAGGCTGGGAAATCCAGGAGCCTGGCGTTAGCATCTGCTCAGGGTCTGCTCAGGGACTTATTGCTGCTTCATAACGTGGCAGAGGGCATCACAAGGAGAGGCACAGCAAGCAGGTTAGTGTGCTTCTCTCTTCCTCTTCTCACAAAGCCAGCAATGCCATCATAGGCCCCAGCCTCAGGACCTTGTCTAACCCCAGTCACCTCCCAAGGGTCCCACCTGTAAGTGTCACTATTAGCATATGAATTTGGAGATCAGTTTTCTAGCACTTGAACTTCGGAAGGACACATCACACCATAGCACCAGGGTATGACCCTGAAATAAAATTCCTCATTCCCATCTTTGTTCCTAAATCTAAGCTGTCCTTTGCTGTCATTCACTTCCTTTTCATAATGATAGGAAGAAATACACCTCTTCTTCTTTCTTAGACTTTTTCCTGCCAGTCAAACAAATGACACTTAGAGATAAATATAGTAGAAGCCCCTAACCGAAAAGAGCAATTTCAAAATATGTGCTCTTGACTTTCAGGCTTCCTTTACATAGGCTAAGTGCAGCAGAGTTGTTAGGAGGATGGCTCTTGATTGCTGAACTTCTCTTACCTGTCAAATGGGACTCTTTACCACACAGACATCATGATTGTGAGGATTTGCTGATGTGCGCATCTGCTAAGATTTCACCACTGCGTCTGGGACACTGTAAATACCAGTAATAGTTATATAGCTACTGTGAATATTATCATCATTGTTAATAAATATCACTAAGTTTAACTGTTTTATGGTCCATATGTCCATTAAAAGATGATTGGATAAAGAAACTGTGGTATTTTCACACCATGGAGTACTACTTTGCCATTAAGAAGGATAAGCTTGAGTCATTTGTAGAAAAGTGGATGTACCTTGAGACCATAATGTTAAGTGAAATAAATCAGACACATCAAGCTTAAAATCACATTTGCTTCTGTAATGTGAGAAACTGGGAGTAAAAATGAAGAACAAAATAGAAGATAGGTAATAGAAAGTAGGGAGATGAATGTGGGGAAGGAGATCAAGAGATGGGTAAGCAGACAGAGGGAAGGAAGGAAATGGTAAGGGAGGAGAAGAGGATCTGAGATGTGCTGTGTACGTGTGCCAGCTCCACAGAAGGAGTGGAAGCCTCGTGTGCTACAAACACGCCTAGAAAATGAAGGTGATCAAGGGACGGGGCGGGGTGAGGGGAGGGAAATCAGATAAGAAAATTAAGATGCGTTATGTACACGGAGCAACTTCCCACAAGGGAGGTAATCATTATATACTCCACACAGGTCCTCATGCACTAAAGTAATAACAAC
>RJWM01003994.1:0-72387 GCA_004363535.1 Dasyprocta punctata
ATAATCTTTTCCTTTCTTTTCTTCTTTCCCCCATCCCAGTTATCCTTTCCTTTCTAGCACTTTCTTTCACTTTCATTTTCACAATATCTATTGTACATTTTGGATCCTTTTTACTGTTTCAGTTTTTTTACACTAGAGAGACCATATGACATTTACATATGTGACTCTGATTAACTTCACTTATGAATATGGTCTCAAGTTGCTTCCATTTACCTATAAAACCTCAAGTTTATCCTGCTTTATAGTTGAGTAATACTCCATTGTATAAAAGTACCACATCTTTATCTATTCATGGTTGATGAGTGTTTGATTTGTTCCCAAGATTTAGCTGTTACAAATTTTGCTGCTATAAACGTGGGTGCACATATATCACTGTGGCATGACATTTTTAATTTTTCTCGGAAAACACCCAGAAGGGGAATAGCTGGATTGAATGGAACCTCTAATTCTAGTTTTTTAAGGAAAAACTGATTTCCAGAGTGGTTGTACCAGTCTACACTCCAACCAATAGTAGAGAAGGTTTCCTTTTTCCCTACAGTCTTTCCAGCATTTGTTATTGGTTGATTTCTTGATGACAGCCATTCTTTCTGGATTGAGATGGAATCTCAGTGTTATTTTAATTTGCATTTCTCAAATGACCAGTGAGGTTGAACATTTCTTCAAGTATTTATTTGCCATTTGTATTTCTTCATCTGAGACATGCATGTTCATTTCAGATGCCCACTTTTGGACTGGATCATTGAATTTGGGGGGTCTGATTTTTTTCAATTCTTTATATGTTCTAGATGTAAGTCCTTTGTCTGAGGGACAATAACAAAAATTTTTTCCCATTCTGTGGGTTTTCTTTTTATTCTGTTGGTAATTTCTTTTGATGTGCATCTTCAACATTTTTACCTACCTTGTCGTCCAGTAGATTTAGTGTTTCTGTTTTAATATTTAGATCTTTGGTCCATTTGGATTTTATTATAGTGAATGGTGATAGACGTGTCTAGTTTTAGTCTGTGGCATATGGGAAGCCAGTTTTTCCAGCACTGTTTATTAAAGAGGCTATCTTTCTTCCAGTGAGTATGTTTAGCCCCTTTGTCAAAGACAAGGTAACCGGGTTTCTTTGTGGTTGTGTCTGCATCTTCTAATCTGTTCCACAGATCCTCAGGTCTGTTTGTTTGCTGTATCATGCTGATTTTATCACAGTAGCTTTGTAGAATAATTTCAAGTCTGCAATTGTGATGCCTCCTGCCTTGCTTTTTTTCCCCAGGATTGCCTTTGCTATTCTAGGTCTCTTCTGTTTCCAAATGAATTTTAGGAATATTTTCTCTATATTTGTGAGGTATACTAATGGTATTTTGATCAGGATAGCATTAAGTCTGTATTAACAATTTTTGGAGTGTGGCCATTTTCACAATGTTGGCTCTTCCTATCCAAGAGCAAGGGATATCTTTCCATTTTCTGATATCCTCTTCAATCTCCTTTTTTAGAGTACAATAGTTTTCAGTATGCAGATCTTTTACATCCTCTGTTAGAATGATTCCTAAGTATTTCATTTTTTGGATGCTATTGTGAACGGTGTTAATTCTCTAATTTCTCTCTCAGTGAGTTTGTTGTTCATGTACAACAATGCTATTGATTTTTGAGTGTTGACTTTGTATCCTGCTGTGCTGCTGAATTTGCTTATTAACTCTAGTAATCTTCTGGTGGAGCATTTGGGGTCATCTATGTAGAATATCATGTTATCTGTAAATAATGATATTTTAACTTCTTTTCCTACCCTTATTCCTCTCTCTTATCTAACTGATCTGGTTAACATTTCCAGAACTATATTGAATAGAACTAGTAGTAGTGGACATCCTTGTCTTGTTCCTGATTTTAAAGTGAAAGCTTTCATTTTTGTCCATTTAGTATGATATTGGTTGTTGGTTTGTTGTAGATGGCTTTTATAAGATTGAGATAAAGACCATATATTCCAATTTTTTGTAGGGTTTTTTATCATGAATGGGTGCTGAACTTTGTCAAAAGCTTTTTCTGCATCTATTGAGATAATCATATGATTTTTGTCCTTGGCTGTATTAATATGGTGAATTACATTTATGGTCTTGTTGTACATAATTCTTTTCCATAGAACTGCAAATGAATTTGGTTTGGGGGAGGCAATTGATTATTGCCCTATGGATAGTCATCATTTTTGCACTTATTTCAGTCTTCTTGGGAAGAGAAAATGTCACCGCGAGCACTGACAGAGCATCTCTTTCTCTCAGGACAAAGGAAACCAGCGGGGCTTCAAAAATCTCTGCAAGTCACAATCCCCAGCTCGGTCCAGAAGATTCCCCTTCTTGAAGGCTCCTCAGACCTCTCTTCAGATCCATTACTCTCTTTGGTGACAGCCTTTTTACACTTTCCTTATTTTTCCTTATGTTTTGCTACGCTACTTTTGTCTCCCCAAATCAACAATGAAAGTCTATCCACCAACGAATAAGCACTTCATATGGTCTTCAGTATTCCTAAATCATGCTTTGAAAAGTGAGTACTCTTCCTGTTATTGTTAAAAACAAAACCACAGAAGCAACTGGGTATGAAGGCACAAACCTGTAATCCCAGCATTTAGTAGGATGAGGCAGGAGGATCACCATGAGTTCAAGGCCAGACTGGGCTGCATACAAAGGCCCTGTCTCAAAAAAGCCAAAACAAACAAACACACAAAAAGACCAAAAATACAGTGCATATTTGGGTTTTTCCTATACCTCTCATGTCCTCCAGTTATTTTTCTCCCTCTGAAGTTAACTATGGTCACTATGCAAGATCATAATTTCTTGATTTATTTCAACTCCTCTTCATTTGCCCAACAAAATGACCTCCAGTCTCACTGCCAGGAGGATCCTGTAGGAAAATACCATAATCTGAATTCCAAAATGCTCCAAATCCAAAAAAAATTTTTTTTTTTTTTTTTTTTGCGGCACCGGGGATTGAACTCACAACCTCGCGCCTGCCAGGGCAGGCGCTTAAGGCACTGAGTCAAACTTCCGGCCCTGGTTTTTTTGAGGCAGGGTCGCACTATGTAGCTCAGGCCGGCCTTGGGCTCGCGTTGTAGCCCAAGCCGGCCTCAAACTCACAACGCTCCGCCTACCTCAGCCTCCCGAGTGCTGGGATTAAAGGCGTGTGCCACCACGCCCGGCTCAAATCCAAAAATTTTTGAGTGCCAACATGATACCAAAAAGTGGAAAATTCCACACCTGACTTCAGGTGACAGACAGCCATCAAAATGCAAGCACACTAAAAATGTATAAAATTACCTTCAGGCTATGTGTATAAGGTATATGGAAGATATAAATTAATTTTGTGTCAAGACTTGAGCCCAGAAAAAGACCAAGAGATGGAGGGAAGTGAGAGAGAGGGAAGGAGAAAAAGGGTAAAAATAAAGAATGAAGATATATCATGTCCTTGTGCCAACTCCCCATGATGAATGAATCATTAGGTACTGCAAATGTAGACTCATAAAAATAAAACTTAAGAAAGAGACTTGGGTCCTGTTCCTAAGACATCTCATTATGTGCACTGGAATATTTCAAAATAAAAATAAATTTAAAAATCCAAAACACTTCTGGTCCTTAAAATTTCCAATAAAAAATTTTCAATCTGTACACTACAGAAGCAGAACAATACAATAGGTGTTTTTTTGTTTGTTTGTTTTGGTTTTGGTTTTGAGTTTTTTTGGGTTTTTTATTTTGTTTTGTTTTGTTTTTTTGGCTTTTTTTGAGACAGGGTCTCACTGTGCAGTTTAGGCTGGCCTTGAGCTCACTTTGTAGCCCAAACTGGTCTCAAACTTGCAACGATCCTCCTGCCTCAGCCTCCCGAGTGCTGGGATTACAGGCATGCGCCACCGCACCCGGCTCAAAACAATAGATGTTGATATAGACTATCTGAAAAATAAAAACTAACACATCTATCAATTTCTGTACCTTTTAAACAGAAGAAAACACAATCCTTTTTAATGTCCATGACATATTCCAACAAGTAATCATCTACTAAGTTACAAAAATGATACATTAGTTTCCAAAGTAGCAACTCATAACACTTAACACCATGAAAAAATAGTAAAATAATTCATTAAGTAAAAAAGATCCAGTGAGTCACAAACTAAACATCAATAAGTCATTAGCTACAAATAAATGATTTTACAGCAAAACTTGTCAGATGGGGTCAAAACTGTATTTAGAAGAGTTGTCTCTACTGAAAAACAAGGCCACAATGAACTGCAGCTCTAACCATTAAAGAACATTTTGTTTCCTGTGCTCTTGGACCTGAACTATCCTCTCACTAACTTTGCCCAACAGACTGTGAGGGGGAGACATTGCACAGGCTTCTGACCCCAACAGTTCATTTTGTCTCCAACGGCTTGCTGTCCTTGAATGTTGCCCCTTGAAGCAGGACCAGCCCGCAAAGGACAAGAGAATCCCTCGAGGGGACTCAGGGGACCAATGCTAAGTGCTTGACCTGCAAGTGAGGTGTCTCCTACCTTCCAGTCCAGTCGATCTATCAACTGAATCCAGCTCCATTGGTGACTCCAAGAGAAATTAGCAGAGGAACCAGGTGGCCAACTTTAAAAATCATAAGAAATAGGTGTAGCGGCACACGCCTGCAATCCCAGCACTCTGGGAGACCAAGGCAGGAGGTTCACAAATTCAAGCCCAGCCTGGATAATTTAGCAATTGGGAGAGAATTTGTCTCAAAATTAAAAAAATAAAAGAGGACTGGGGATGTAGCTCAGTACAAAGGTCCTGGGTTCAACCCAGCATGCATCGGATGGGCACACTGAAATTGTTGGGTTCCCCACACCTGACCAGGGACCTGGGCTCCACCGCTCTTCCAGGGCTTGTCAGGGCCCTCGGGGTTCCAAGGACGTCAACCTTGTGTGATGGGCAGGGTCATGGGGACACCCAGAGAGGACACCATCCAGGCCAGTGCAGGAGGCTCATCACACTGAGGGGTGCCCAGGGGTCCTTGTCACAAACGTCCCCAGCTGGGCCCTTAGTCTGGCACACTCTGGGCTTCTATCTGTCCACTACCCGGAAACACGGGCCAAGGATCTGAGAGTCTTTATGGCTCTCTCAGTTCTTCTGTGCCCGAGGATGGGAGGCGAGGGAGAACAAGAGAGTGGGTCTTCAGGCAGAGAAAGACTTGAAGACCTACACCTGGGCCCCTGAAGAAATGAGGTGGCTATTAGACCAAGTACACAGGCACCCGGAGTAAGTCCCCCCCTCCAAACCAATATACTTTGTTTTGTTTTGTTTTGTTTTTTGTGGTGTCAGGGATCAAAGCAGGGCCTCATGCATGGAAGGCAAGAGCTCTATCAATGAGCCACATTCTCAGCAAAACTGATATATTTTGGATTTCACATAAAAATTTTAAAATATGGAAATCATTCCATGCCTGTTTCTAAACTGCCTAACTCCTTTAGGGGGTCACTGTAGTGGTTAAAATGTAGGTCCTCGATTATTCATTGCATCCCCATGAAGCAGGCTCAGGACGCAGCAGAGCCCCAGCTGAGCTGTGACAGGTACACCCTAGCTGCTCGGGGCAGAAGTGGCTGCGCAGCGCTGCTTCCCCTGAATGTCAAGGACTCGCCTTAGATCAGCCGATGAACAGAGGGCTTTGCGTTTCTCTTCCCGCCTCTGCCTACCTCTGCGGGGCAGAACTGTGAGGTGAGCACTTCCCTGAGGTAGTGACAGCCTCCCACTCCACTCCCAGGCAGCTTATCCTCAGGTGACATAACAGAGAGGCTCACAGACCAGATAAGATCCTGGAATAGACAGTTTGGAAAACAGAGCAGACAGAAGGGGAAAAAATGTGTCAGGTCTGCACACTTAGAGAAAGCAGGTAGTAGCAGAGGGACCAGGCTTCCTGGATCCCTGGATATGCAGTTTCCGTGTCTTGTCTCAGGCTCAGGAATATCAGCCATCTGTGCTACTGGAGAATAAAGTGACCATGAGTTTGCAGGAAGCCAGCAAGTACTTGGGGTTTGCCCACATCCGCTGGCAGGGAGCTTCAGGGTTATTGACGCTTGGCCTGAAGCATGATTAGTCATCAATCTCCTGAGCAGCTACTACTTTTATCTGCAAGTCGTGACCAGAGGATTTGTGCAGCCAGAATGAGTCACCAAGGTAAGGGGGTAAAAACAGATGAACCGGATTTTAGCAACATTGAATTGCTAATAAAGAAATACACTTTGAACACAAGGCACCGAAGATCACTGTACACATAATGACCCCAAAGGGAAACTTTGGCATGAAAATACAACTAAAGCCAGTGCAAAAGAGACACACTCTCCCAGACAACGTAGTCTCAAACCTGGAGATGCCAACATGAGTCTTGCCATAGGATTGAATGGTCCCATGTTTTGGGTATTATTTAAAGATGCCATTGCCCAGCTGTGAACTGTAATCACAATGACTTACTCTTCCAGACCGTCTTACACTTATCAGAACCTGTGTTAGAGTCAGAAAACTGAAGACCTAGAGGTGGATTGTAATGGGGGTTAATTTAATCATTGAAAATGTCGATGTATAGAGCAAGAAAAACAAACTGCAGAGCAGGAGAGAAATCCATAAAACGTGTTAGGCACAGAGAGCAAGTTAGCACCCATGAGAGAGGTTAGAGGACTAAAGGGAACCCAAACACAGAGAAAGAACGGAACAAATGACACCATTACTTCACATAGAAAAGGAGGGAAGGCACACCTATAATCCCAGCATTCTCAGAGAATGAGTTAGGGAAACTGTAAGTTCAAGCCTACTCTAGGCAACATAGAATCTGTCTCAAAACAAAAAATACAAAGGGCAGAGATGTGCATAGTTCAGTGAGAAGGCCATGGATCCCCAGTGCCACATAACAAAATAAGGCATTAATCAATGCAAGACCTAATTAATTTCCAAATGCCCCACCTCCTGACACTTGAAGAATTAAATTTTAAGCATAGCTTTTAGAGAAAACAAGCTACATTAAAGCCATAGCATTCACTCATTCATGAGGCACAGATATGTCCACTCCATCTTGGTATCTGTTATTTTTACATCATACCCTCACTGGTGACAACCATTCCATGAGTCCCCCATGTGAACGTACAGGTAAAAGTCACAGCTGTTCAGCAGGACACTTGTGAGCCAGAGTGGTAGCCACGCCTCTGCCTTCTCCAACTGGACGAGTCCATGCTGACCCCAGTCACCTCCCATTCACTGGGCTGCCTTTCTATTTTCCTTTGTCTCTCATTGTGTTTAAATGGATTCATTAAAATGGACATAATGAGTTTCTGAATTTGGCCTTAGGGGCTTTAATCACCTGCAGGGTGCCCCAGCTGGTAGTGGAATGGGAGGCTACACTGGCACCAGGTAAATTTCCACCACTGCAGGAGCAATGTGTATGTTGCCAGTTGTAAGAGTACAGTGCAGCACCCCGAGTTAAGTGGCCACCATGTTTCCAATGGATTTCAGTGATACCTGTCTTAGTATCCCTCCTGGCATCTTAGCCATAACCCAGGATGCCTTTGTCCAGGATCTTCCAGATGGTCTTGCTGAGACCACTAGCACAGCACCACCTGACAGAAACTGTATGAAGGGCAGGTGCACTCTTTGTCTGCCACTGTAGCAGACCCAAAAGCCTCGTAGGTATTGGCTACGACGCATCTGTCCTAGCAGATTTTACCAGATAGAGAGATTTCTGAAACAAGACTCTGAACCTTTCAGAAAAATATGAGACAAAGATAGAAAAGTCGGTGCATATTCTCAGTCTGGTTTATCTGAGACTACTCTGGTTTTTCATTATAATGTTCACTTGCATTCATTTTCCCCAGAAACCGATCAAGAGACAAAAGGATTGAAAGTGTGGTGTAGTGACACATGCCTGTAATCCCAGCACATTGGGAAGCTGAGACAGAAGGATTGCAAGTTCAAACCCAGTCTAGGCAATTTAGCCAGAACCTGTCTCAAGGAAAGAAAAGGAAAGAAAAGAAAAGAAAAGAAAAAGAAATAAAGAGACAGAGATAGAAAAAAGAAAGAGAGAAAAAGAGTTGTAGCTCAGTGCAAAGGTCAACAACAAAAAAGATTTCCTTCAGGAAAGAGTGGACTGAAAAGAGAGGAGAACCATTTTGCTGGAAAATCAGCTCTTTATAAAAAAATCTTTTAAACAAAATTCTTAAACTCACGAAAATCTTAGCAGATGCTTTGCAAACATTTTTGCCATAGGTTAAGATATTGTGTTAATGATACTACACGGAGACGAATGTTACTGTTTTCTTTCTATAGCCAATATCTCATTCTAGAAACTAGCAACAAATAACTATAGAACAAAATTTTAAATAGCATTTAAAATATAAAAGTGAACCTATGGAATAGAAATCAGATTCTAAAAAGCATGAAATATTTAGGGATATATTTAATTCAATAAGTGCCAGACATTTACACTGAAAGCTACAACTTTACTGAAAGAAAATAAGGAAGTTCTAAATACTGTGCATGGAAAAATACATGATGTTAGTGAACTAAAAACCTCACCTTTGTTGTAATATCCATTCTGCCCAGATGGATTTGTAGAGTCAATACAAATTGAGTCAAAGTACCATTAGACATTTCTGTAGAAATTGCCAAGCAGATTCTAAAGTTTACTAGGAAATTCAAAAGATTTAGAATAGTTAAAATAATTTGGAAGGAAAACAAAGTTAGAAGAGTAACAATCCTGATTTGAAGATTTACTATGAGCTGTAGTGTTGACATTAAGGCTGATACATAAATAGAACATAAGAGAAACACAGGAATAGACTTCCTCACATATGAGTCATTGATTTTTCTACAAAAGCACAAAGATAATTCAAAGAAAGAATAAATAATCTTTTCAACAAATGACGCTGGAACAACTGAATCTCTGTATGCAGAAAAATGTACCTCAATCCTTACCTCACACTGTACACACACAAAAATTAAACTGAAATGCAAAGACCTAAATGTAAAAGCTGAAACATAAAATTCCTAGAAGAAAATGTAGGTAGTTTCTTTGTAACCTTGGGGCAAGTGAAGAAGATTTATTAAACATTTAAAAAGCACTGAACATTTTTAAAAATTGACAACTGGACTTCATCAAAGTTAAATGCTTATCCTTTTCAAAAATCACACAAATTACTCATATCCAGAACACCTAAAGAATTTCCACAAATCAATAATAAGAAAGGTCATTCAAATTTTAACAGCTTTACTTAGATATAATTCACATGCTATACAATTCACCCACTTAAAATTTTCATCACAATAAACATTAGGGCTTTTTTATTACCCAAAAGAAACCCTGAATTGCCCTCACCTCTAGCCATAATTTCTAGGCAATCACAAATCTATTTCCTATATCTAAATATTTGCCTATCCTAGAACTTTCACATAAATGGAACCATAAATACAAGACCTTTTATGCCTATCTTCTTTCACTTAACAGAATATTTCCAAGCTTCATCTGTTTTGTAGCATGTTATAGTATTTCATTCCTTTTACTCCCAGATATTGTTCCATTGAATGGCTATCTCACAATTTGCTTATCCATCCATCAGATGAAATATATGGTATTTGGGTTGTTTCTAGAACCCTCTTTTGAAAAATGTACTAGATAGTTGGACAGACACTTCCCAGAAGAAAATTCACTAGTGGCCCACTATAGAGATCTCTTCCCTGACCTCCTCAAGGTCTGGGAAGTTTGTATTTGTAATCCCATGGAAAAAAGTTACTGGAATTCCAATAAGTTAGTTCCAATCCACCACTTCCAGTGCAACCCAGAGCAAGAATAAAAACACTAAGACATATTTATAGTTATGTGGAGCTAAGGGGGTCCTAAATCCAGTTAAGATGGCGGTTCACTGGAACAAAGGCCTTGACCAAGGGCCCAACCCAAATTTTATTAATTCCTGAAGCAGGGAGTGGCTTGAGGATGAGTGACTGTGAGAATGGCAGGAAATATGTGAGTACTGTGAGCTGGGCTAGGTAGGAAGCCTGAAATCACCTCTGCAATATGCAGAGAGAAGGATATGCAGAAAGACTATTGTGCTTCACACAATTGAGGGAATATTTAATGTTTTGGGGTCAGCACTTCAGCTTTCATGTGTAAACTTTTCTGCCCTGGGAAGTCATAGCCTCTTACCTCAAGGCTGGATCCCAGTTGACAGTGTGGAGTGGTGGCTGTTCATCCCACCTGACTCAACCATGTTTTTTGGGAGTCATAGGGTAACTATCACATAGCTTCAAAGACTATGCATCAGCACCTCAGCTAGCCCTGTGTTATAGTGTGATTGGGTGGCCCCCACTTAACCCTCACGTAATCATGGATGGAGCTGAGTCTGGCATTCGTGATTGGCTTGTTGTCTAGTGCTGGGATTGGCGATATGAGTGCTGCACCTGCCCAGGGGTGGAGCCAACATACAGGGTAAGGGTGAGAGGAAGGCATGTCCTCCCTCTCTTGCCAGTTTGCCTTGCTGTTGCGGCAGCCTTGGAGCCAACTGAGTATGGACTGAAACCTCCAAGAACTGTGAGAAATAAACTTTTCCTTCCCTAATTTTAGGTGTCAGGTATTCTGTCTCAGCAAGGAGAGAAAAAAGTAACCAAGACACCCTCTTTACACTGCATAAAGCCAATTGAAGGGATAAATAAATGGCCTAGCCAGCTCTGTATATATCAGTACATGGAGATAGGGCCAGGTTTAGCCAAAATGGAGATAACTGCTCTTTATTCAAGGAGAGTCATCTGGGTGGTCCTCCACAGCCCACAAACACATGAAAGGGGTTCAACATTATTAGTCACTAGGCTCTGTGATGAATGTGGTCTATATATATATAGATATATATATAATGTACCAATAAAATCTAATGTAAAAAATCATTAAGGGAATGCACAATGAGATACATGCATGGTTAGAATTTTTTAAAGGTGGAAAATTGAAAGCATTGATGAGGATATCAACCAACTAGAACTCTTAAACTTGTGCTGGGAAATACAATGAATGGTGCAATCACATGGGAAAATAAGTTAGTGATTTCTTAGAAAGTTAAAAATGTACTTATAAAATGTACTTATAAAATGACCCACAATTTTATTTCTGGGTGTTTAGCAAAGAAAAATAAAGACATAGCCCCATAAAGACTTGTCACAATTGGTTCATTACACCTTTGCCTGAATAGCCTAGTCTGGAAATATTCTAGATGTCCTTCAATAGAAGAATGGATCAATATGCTCTGGACATCCATACAATGGAATTCTTTATAGCAATAAAATAAACAGATACTGATTAAAATCATGCAAAGCAAAATAATTCAATGATTAAAGAATTCATACTGTATGGTTCTGTTTAAATAAAGTTCAAGAATTGACAGTACTAATCAGGAGTGATCAAAATCAGACCAGCGGTCATCTAGAGCTAGGAGAGGAGGCAAGGGGAGGAGTAGACTGGAAAGAGGCCGAAGCAGTGGATGCCGGAGCCAGCTCAGGTGAGAGTTCAGAAATTTGGCAAGTCAGTTATTGAACACAGACTTTACTAAAACTTAAATTTACAGTCAACAGTATTAAAACAAACAACATAAATCCCAATATTCTCTTCCCAGTCATTTCACTATGCTTTACTACTCCCTGTGCTCTTGAAGTTATTTACAGCCTCTGTGTCTGTATGGTGGACAAACTATTCATTGGACACATCTCTTCCCAACTCCATGTTAGGTTGAATCATGCTGCATCTTGCAATTGCTCAGTGCAGTAGTGGAAATTGGTAAATACTATAAATCAGATCTTGATTTATTATTTTTTATTGTCCAGACCTAGAAAAGTAGTGAAAAGAAGTTTTCATGCCCATTAAACTTAAACATGAGTAAATTTTATAGTTGTTAAATTGTGACTAACTAAAAAAAAAAACCAATAAAATATTCTTGTGCTATTCAAAAACCATTTTCTGATTCGGCAAAGAAGTTGCTAATGTCATTGATAAGCAGGTGATGTTCCAACATGTCCTGTTGTTTTTTTTCTTATCCCATAAATGGAAATAGTAGTCAACATGTGTGTCAGAACTCCACTAGTTAATTGCAACCATTAGTTTCCTGTAGATAAAAAACTGTGGCACAAATCAATGGCTACAAAGAATTTATAATCAAGAATGCCATTTGTTTTATTATTATTTATAAATTATGCAGCATAATACTTTATATCAGTAAAATTTTTACTCTTTTAATATGAGAAGTCATTAATATGTTAAACACACAAATGTTAAATATGTAACATTTTCCCCAAGAGCCTGCTGGTAAATATTTACTGGATACAAGAGACATTTTAGGTGATGAAAATGATTTCTTTTTTTTTTTTTTTTTAGTGGCACTGTGGATTGAACTAAGGCCCTTCTTTCACACTGAGCTCCATTCCCAGTCTTTTTTTTTACTTATTATTTTGAGAGACGTTCTCACTGAGTTGCTAAATTGCCCAGGTTAGGCTCAAACTTGTGATCCTCCTGCCTCACCCTCCCAGAGGGCTGGGATTACAGGCCTGTGCCACCCAGTGGAGTTGAAATGCTCAGTATTATAGTTGGAATGATGGTTTCACAAGTATATATTTTTCTTAAAACTCATAGAACTGTCTACTAAAAATGTATTCATCTTATTTTATGCCTCAATAAATCTGATTTTTTAAAAGAAACATACTGTTGGTCGAAATTAATAAGTTGATGAAGACTTCAATGAATGCCACAGTAGTTTCAAAATGCTTTGGGAAATCACAGGTCTTCAAAATTCTGTGTTTTGGTTTTTCATTGTTATGAACTTATGCCAGAGAAGGCAAAAAGTCACAAATCCTCCAACAACCAGCCAGCTCTACTGCCTGTGCATCACTGGAACTTAGGGACCATGGTCCTGGGACCAGACACATTTATCTCTCACCCTCTGAAAATATCCAGGAGATCATTTGTCTGTTAATGGTAATATCTGAGACTAATGGCCTCTAACATAACCATCAACTGGGAGTAAAGAAATGTGTGATTTGTGATTTTGAAAGCCTCTTTGATCCAAGTATTCCACCAGTTCCCTGCAGAGAAGCACTGCAGTCCTGGCTCGGTTCAGAGTGAGAGGCAAACAGGAAGGATCATCCTGCATGATGAGTTTCTGCTGGGATAGGAAAACCAGGCAACCAGTGCCCAATAGGAGGGAACATTTGCAGATCTCTGGGGTCTGCCTTAGTGAAGCTCCACAGTCAGTGTTTGGGAAACAGCCAGGTTAAACTGGTTTTGTTTTAGCCCATTAAAACATTCATCTCTTCATCCACACAGTTCACAGTCATATAATCCTCCGCCACAAATACATAAACAGGCTTTCTATTTTTCAGAACGAAAGATCTTATTTTTATCTAAAAGACACTTGCACATTGATGGCTTTTTTTTCTCACTACTGGAGGAACTGAGGATTGAACTCAAGGCCTTTGCACTGAGTTACATTTTTATTTTGCAATGGAGTTTCACTAAGTTGCTAAATTGCCCATGCTGGGCTTGAATTTATTTGTAACCTTTCTAGCTCAGCCTCCCCAGAGTGCTAGGATTACAAGCATGCACCTGTTTGGTGGCATCCTTATATAGAAAAACTACTATATGTAATAACTCAGCAATAAGCCATTATAATACCAAAAAAAGTTAATTGATACGTGAAAAGACTTATGGGTAGAAATATGTCTCTTAATTAGAATAGGTAGAAATATGTCTCTTAATTAGAAAATAAAGTAAAAATCAATACACATTAAGAAGTTTCTAATTTTGCAAACATTTTGATACAAATCTTTTTTAACTATCATGTTTTATAAAGTTTTTATGGAAAATCTATGAGTTTAGAAACATGCCATTCAAGTGATCTTATGCAGATCACTTTGCCTTGTTAAAATAAATTGTAATCCTTACAATTCCAATGGTATTGCCTCTTAAAATTTAAATGTATAGCATTATAATATTTAAATTTCACAGCTTACATTTATTTAGATCTAGGTAGAAATAAGTTCTAAATTTAGAACTGTTTAAAAAATGCATTTAACAAAGATTGGAATTGGTCTAAATTTCATTTTATAGGTAAAAGAAAGTTACAAATTGGCCCAAGAACAGTTTTCACAAGTTTTATCTATGCCCTCATTCACAATTTAGACAACTGTATCAGGTAAGAGTATGTGCCTGTGAATGTGCATGCACATATATAAGCTTCTATTTCAAGATAAATGCTTGTTGTAAAAGTAACATTGTTTCCACCTATTTTCATGAGTTAAAATCATACTCCAAGTCTTATCTTCAGTACCCTAACCCAAGTGACTTGGAATTTAATACCTGTTTTTTTTGTTTATTTTTTTTTTAAATTTTTTTATTTTAAAGATAGTAAAATATAACAGAATGTAACAAATGAAGTCAATCAAAACAAAGCAGTAGGAGTGGTACAGAACTTCGATTTTTTGTTTATTTTTGAGTTACTCTCAGTGATCAGTTAAAAGGCATTTGTGGAATAGTGACCACATATTCACAGTGCCTTGCTGCAAAGGCTGACTTTCATCGTTTTGTGTTTCTCTAACCACTCTGGTAATCCCATTGCAGTTTCCAATATACTCTTGTCCACCCAGCAGAGGAAGTGTGTGTCTTGACACTGTCAGTCTATTGCTACTACTAGGAACTGGTCAGGACTGTTTTGTTTGACACCTCTCCATTGCTGCTTAACCTTGGATTTTCACACAGAAAATCTTTAAATTAATAAATTAGTAAACTTCTTTTTAGTGATGAATTTGGATGATTCTACAATAATAACTAATAATAGGCAGCGCACTATCATTTAAGGAATGAGGGATACATTTCTCATGAATCATAATTATCTCTACACAACCTCTGCAAGAAATCGACCTGGATGAGTTTCAGGAAGAGTCACTGAGCCGCAAAGGTTAGCCTGCTTAGTTCCATCACACGGGACAGGAGTGGACTCTCCATCCAGGTGTTTTTGCTCTCCTTAGTCTCTAAAACTACCTCTGGGCTGGGTGTGGTGGTGCATGCCTGTAATCCCAACATTCTGAGGCTGAGCAGGAAGGTTGCATGCTCAAACCCAGTATAGGCAACTCAGCAATTTAACAAGAATGTGTCTCAAATTTGTATTAAAAAGGGGGCGGGGGCTGGAGGTGTAGCTCAGTGAGAAGGCCCTGAGTTCAGTCCCTAGTACTGAAAAAAATTAACTAATTAATTAATTAAAAATAAATTCTCAAAAATAAAGCCACCTCTAGTCACAATGCCCCATACACTTCTTGGGCCAGGAAAGTCCCTTGGGTGCTTCAGGATGCCCTAGCCCAAGAACCCAGCCCATGACCACAGGACACAGCTGTGTACCAGGAAAGTCTGTCTAGAACCAATCAGGAAGATGCATAGTTGAGGCATGGAGATGATGCCTTAGGGTTATCTGTGGCTTACAGGGTAGCAACAGAGCCTCAGAATACAGCAGAACTGTTTTGTGCTCACACACACCCACTGAAAGACTCTAACTGGTTGGTGTGTTTACTCACAGCCCCGCTGTCTCACAGAACAGAGTTATTTGCTCACCACGTCCACCACTTTTGTTGTATTACATACAATCGTACTTCACAGAGAGAAGTTTTACCCTGGCTGTGTGCTGAAGCCAGCTCCCACTGGCTTGAAGAATCAAATGCTAAATCTTCTGAAAATGTGCAACTGTTTTTTAAATGTAGTCATTATTTAAATTATGTGAGCTTGCAGTTAAATAAATTGAACTAAAATACAAAGGGAATAAATACTTTGAACATGATTGTCAATTATTTCACTTTTTTTTTAACTCTCATGTTTGCCCTTGAGATTATTTAAGTTCATTGTACCCAATGGTGAGAATACAATATAGCAATGGTTATAGGTTACCCCGTCTGAACTCATCTGCCTCTTCAGTGGCCTCTGTGGATAGCCTGAAGTTGACCACAGTGGAAGTGTTTACACCAAAGGAAGTGGCAAACACAACAAACCAGAGTTTCTTTTGTTTTGTTTTGTTTATTCCAACAGGCTTTGTTACGCTTTTATCAGCCGACTGCTGGATATAGGCGTACCTTTTGTGAGACTAGAATGGGTTGAATCATAATAGGCTGGTGAATAGCAGAAGATACTCCCAGGAGAATGGGTGGACTGCACCAATGTTTGGATGCTGTATTAGTCAGCTTTCCATTACTATAATGAAATATTCGAGACAATTAATGTATAAAGAGAAAAGGTTTATTTTGCCTCTTGGTCCTGGAGATTCTAAAATCAAATGGTTCCATACTTTGGGCCTCTGGAAGGGTGGCACATCATGGCAAGATCATATGGTGGAGCAAACTACTTACTCCATCAGCCAGTTTTCCTGCCAGCTCTCCCCTGATTCCCAGAGATCTACTTCTTTATTTCTTCATCAGGTAGTTTTCCAGGCATCTTGATCCTGGGTCTCAGAGAGGCTGTATTTGCTGCCCATTTTATTCCACCATTTTTTTCTTAACCTCCACCCCCTCAGCCAGGAAACAAAGGAAAAGGAAGAAACTGTGGTCCCCCTTGAAAGCATGTCCCCAAGAGACCTAAGGGCCTTCCAGAAGGTCTCATCTCCTGAAGGCCCACGGCATCTCCCAGGAGCATCACCTGGGGACCACGCCTTTATTTAACACATGGAACTTGGAGAGCCAACAGCCATATTCAGACCACAGCAGAGGTAGCAAGAGATGGCAAAGGGTGTGAGCCAGGACACATTGAGACTTTTGGAGGACTTGAAGGGTCAAAGACAATGAGGACCAAAAACCCCCTGAATAGATGAGATGAAATTAAGCTGTCTCTCCTCCCCATCCAATCCTAAGAACAACAAATAGGAAGTTCTTCAGAGAAAAAAAAATCACTGTGGCTGAGAAAAAGGTGCCCCTAACCCTACCCATCACCTCCAGCAAAACCCACAAACTCTCTGGTCTGTCTTTACCTGGGGAAAGCACACTGGGCTGTTTCTCCTCTGCCATACTTCTATACCATGCTACTCTGTCTTGGAATTAGGAGTATGGCAGAGGAAAAACAGCCCATGGCAGGACAGGCAGAAAGCAGCAAGCAGGTAGCCTTCCTTTCCCTGTTATCCCAGAAAGGCTACCAGCTTATTGGATGGTGCCATCCACACCCAGTGTGGGGCTTCCCATTATCCATGCCCAGGACTATGCTAAACCAAATGGTGGACTGATTTAATTATTGCACACCCTTAATCTCTATTCACACACTCTAGACCCAGCTCCATTCAAAAGGCCACACCTATGAGCACATGATGCCCCACCTGTGAGCCCCATGAGTTGATGACGGGGCATCTAGATACAAGTCATATTAGTAGCCATAAGCCACCATGCTAGGTTCAATAAATTAATTCTTGAATGAATCCGTGAGTGAACATTTTGCTAGAAAAAAGAAAAACATTGTTCTTGGAACTTTTTTAAAGGACAGGTAGCAATCCTCCTGGTTTTATTTAAGGACACTGGTTCTTTTAGGTGCAGCTGAATGGGAGCTAGGACCAAACTTCATCTTGGTCCCCAACCATACAGGACCAAGCTCCCCCAAATCAGAAGCTCTCCAAAGACCCAATGAGGTATTCGCAACCTGAAAAAAAAAGGGTCAAGGGGCATCAGTGCCAAACTATAGAGAAAAAAAGCAAATTAATTCCTCATTTTAAAATTTTTTATTTTTTCATATTTTCATTCTTTGGTTTATTTTGACCTTTATACTCTAAAATCTAATCACAAGAGGGAAAAAAGCTATTAAGTGAACAGAGAGAGTTTCCTCAGGTCCAAACTGCAAATAGAAAGTTGTCCACATCATTTGATTTTAGAACATGGAGAAAACTCTGACAGTCCAATTCTAGGAATCCTGCAGAGACATGACGGGTACCTGAAAATTCCAAATATATTTCATTTTATCATGCTTCACAGAAACTTCTGTTTTTCACAAATTGAGACCTTTTTGTAATGATCCTGTATCCAGCAAGAACACTGGCATCATTTTCTAACAGTTCAAATGGTAGCCTTTTTTTCAATATAGTATTTTAATTAAGTTATATATGTTGGTGTTTCAGACATAATGCTACTGTGCACTTAATATTGACTACAGTATGGTCTAAACATAACTTTTTATGCTCTAAAAGTCAAACAATTTGTGAGACCAGTTCTATGGCCATATTTGCTTTCTTGCAGCAGTCAGCACCTCTGAGCCACCTATAGACTTAATGAAACATAGGTCAGTGAGCATCCCAGCCCTTTGTCATCATTTATTACTTACTGACATATAATATCTGCTGTGGAATAGGGGTGCATTTCTGCATGTTCAACATTTATGTAGTAAAGGCTATGAAAGAAAAGGGGCCTGGGAAGTTTTTAAACTGGGTTCTGCTCATTCACTTTCTCTTCACAAGAAGAAAGTCATGGCAGGTTGCTTGTCACCTCTCTCCCTCCTCACCAAGATCCCACCGTGAGAAGGAAGCTGCCATCCCAGCAAATGGCCATGAAAGCTTGGACCCAGGTGCTACTAAAGTCAAAGATCCAGTGGCTGGTTAAGAAGAGACATCTTTTCTGAACGTTTCCTGTTTTACCCCTTGTTATGACTTGTGTCTAGATGCCATTCTTCCCAAGCCTCATGCAGTCACAGGTGGGCTTTTCAGAAGTGTCTGGATCTAGGGTGTGTACTGCTGAGATCAAGGGTGTGTGATTACTTGATTAGCCCACTGATTGGTTTGGCATTGTTCTGGGAGTGGAGAATGGGAAGGCCCACTTGTGTGTGAGTGCTGCCTGCCCTAAGGGCACAGAGCCTGGATACAGTACAAAGGGCAGAAAGAGGGCTGCTACAGTTGCTCATCACTTGCTGCTTCCTCACTACTTTGTTGCTTACTGCCTTCTGCCCACCATGAACAGTTTCTCCTCTGCCATGCCACCCTGACTTGGAACCAGCAACTATGAACAACTATGAACTGAAATCTCTACAAACTGTGGCCTAAATAAACCTTTCCTCTTAACTTTGGTTGTCAGGCATTTTGCCAGCAGTGAGAAAAGTAACTAAGACACTCTTTTTCTGTGAGATGTAGAAGACAACTTGTCTGAGGTCAGTATAAAGAATGAAGGGGATTTTCTTCTACAAATGTTTTAAAACTTGGCCAATTGCTTTGAGTGGAAAATAAAGAATTGGGAGTGTTTTGGAGAAAGAAAAACTTTTTTTTCCTCATCAAAAGCACAGAGTGAGGAACAATCATGGTATGACTTCAGCATGACAATAACCCTGGGCTCTAATACTCTGACACTAGGCCAAGCTTTAACAGTGAACCCCAAAAGACTATTAAAGAAAACCATTCTACTTGCTGCAATTGTGTATACAATAATATTGATTTGATCAAAGGAGTATTAATATCTATTACTTAGAAACAGATGAGAAGGTGAATCAGCAGTTGCCTGACCACAATAAGACACAATCACACTCCATTGTGTTTTGTGCTTCTGCGTATTTTTTTAAATGGGCCAAACTCTCCTTTTGCTTCTTGAAACTTGTCATTGTCATTGTCAATGAGATCACTAGTAACTTTCCATGACATAACAACTGATCAGCTACAGAACCATAGCTAATAAATTGTTGGAAAACCACCACTGAGGTATAACGTTTAAGTGTATGAGGTGACAACGTGCAATTCAATGTGTGGCACCCACAGTACTGAAGCTCCTGCTCACCACCAAGCTGGTTGTGGCTTTCTTGGAGTGAATCCGGGCATATGGTACCATAATGGAGCATGAATTTACAGCAACAGAGATGTATGAGGGAGATTAAAGCTTTATCTGTAGGGATATACTACATGGCAAAAAAACAATTGCGGCATTTTCTGCTTTGCATTATGAGAAAAGCAATTCCTTTTGGTAGAGTGTGGGCTCCCTCTGCTGCTGGCAGGAGACTCCAGGCACTTGGGTTCTGTGGACACTGGATCAGAGAAGATGACCCTTCCTGGGAAGGGACAAGTGGTGCTGACAGGAACAGAGGGACCAACTTGTTCTGTAGGCACTAGCCTTGTGGGACTATCGGGCTGTGTTGCTGCTACAAGAAGCAGTAAGAAGTGAAAGTAATGGAAAGGCACAAAGAATCCCTAAGGTGTACTGTTACATCATCTGCATATGGACTGAAATGTATCACAGAAGCCATGCTGAATGGCACCTGTCCAGAGCTTAGGCCTTCCTTGGCCCTAGTTTCAAAGAGTATGGTAATGCTTATCCTTCTTTTTCCTTCCCTCTTTCCCCCTTTCCTCCCTTTCTTCTCCCTTTTCTTGTCTTTTACACAGCCACTGTGGAAGCTCCAGAACTGTGCCAACTATTTTTGCTAGTTTGCTGGGTTCTGCCCTGCCCAGAATTCCAGCAGCCACCTTGAGGGGTGCCAGAGAGGCTGCGTCCCTCAGGAAGTCTCACCTTCCCTATATTGGAAGACAACATCTCTCAGTCTGGACCCAGATTCTCACCACCAGTTGACCTTGAACAGTTCTTTGTCACAAAAGGACATTTTGAGGTAGCCATTCTGAAAGCAGAAAAATTTGATGCCACAACTTTGATGTGTGCATTTGGCCAAACCAAAAAAATCCATCCTTAGCTCCAGTAGTTTCTATTCCCAAGATATAAGGGAGAAAAAATAAACTCCATTCTCTAGGAACAGATGGTGGCGCTGGAGTGGCTGAGGGTCAGGGTTGCACATGAGACACCGTACTTCCATACGTGTTTGTTTGTTTGTTTGTTTGTTTTGCAGTACCAAGGACTGAACCCAGGGCTCTCATGTGAGCTACATCCCTAGCCCTTCTTCTGTTTTTAATCTTGAAATAGGGTCTCACTAAGTCACTAAATTTTCCAGGCTAGGCTTGAACTTGTGATCTGCCCACCTCAGAGTCCCAAAGGGCTGAGATTACAGGCATGCACCACTATGCCCAGCTCAGACACCATGCTCTTTGACTCTAGGACCGCACTTGCTCCTGTTATAGAGACCCATCAGAAATCATCCTAAGTAAACCATCTAGCTTTTTCTGTGATAAATTTGTTCTTTTTATAATCAGTATCTCAAACTTTCTGATTTCTCTCTTAAGTGCTAATGTCCATAGTTTCAGTTAGTCCAAAGAATATGTATGACTTCCTGGTGACGTTTGCACTATTTTACTGGGTGTTCTTCTGATGCTGAGTGAGAAGAGAATCAGGTAATTGCCAGTTCTCTGGTTGGTAGACAAGTATGCCGGTATATGGTCACCTATTCCCAACAGCAACCTGCACAGAAAAATGTTTAATTACATTTCTGGCAGTGTGTTTTGCAATATGTTTTTATTTCATACTTTTATTTTCAACACTCACAGTTTTCTTCATTTGCTCATTCAGCTAGGAAACCACCATGGTCATCCAGATGAGAGAGGAAAGTTGTATAGCTAAAGCAGGAGCTGGAGAAGGAGGTGAGGAGGTGACAGGTCTTGGAGAGAGTCGGGGAGAGACTCAAGTGAGTTGGCTGTGAGCGGAGACAGAGAGAGAACAGTCAAGGCGACCTCAGGATCTTTGGTGTGTGGCTACAGGACACCTGTATTTTGACCAGGTTGCAAAGTGGTGTCTTTACTGGGATGGTGAACAACAGAGGGAAAGGTGTGGTCAAGACTTTATTTGGGGCATGCTGAGTTTCAGATGCCTGTTAGACCTCAGGAAGAGACTGCGTAGACAGGGAGAGGTTGAGTCCCAAGGAAGGATGGGGCTGGAGATTGATCCTGAGATGCATCAGTGCATAGATGGCACTGGGAAAAGTTGCTGGGGAGGAAGGGTAGAAAGCCTGGTGCAAGATCCTGGGGATATCCCACAGGTCATGTCAGGCAGTGGAGCCAGATGGATCCAAAAAGAGAGCAGCTGCTTCTGTAAAACAAAAAACAAAAAACAAGACAAAACAAACAAAAAACAGAAGACAAGGGACCAAGTGTTTTGAGGAGGAGGGACAGATCAAAATCTCTGCTGACAGGTGACCATAAAGCAGTTTTGGAAAATCCTGATTGGAGTGCATGAAACAACAACAACAACAAAAAGAGAAGTAAGAAGATGGAGACAGTCGGTATGGACTACTCTTTTCAGGTCTGCTAAAAAGGAGGGCACAAAATGCAGACAATGTGAGGAGGGATTTATAGCGTCAAGACATGTTCTCATTTTCACTGTGCATTAACAGAGCATACAGTCTTACAGTAAACTTTTGTGAGTAGTATGCTCTAAAATAACAAAATTATAATATAGTAAATACATAAAGCAATAGCATAGGTACCATCACTATCAAGTATTATATATTGCACGCAACAGTATGTACTATACTTTTATGCCATTTCCTAAAACAGCTTAGTTAATACCAAAAATGTGAGTAGTACATGGCACTATGACATTACAATAGCTATGATGTCACTAGGCAATAGGAATTATGCAGCTCCACAATCATCTTAAGGGGCCACCACTATGTGTGTGACCTGTTGTTGACCTAAACATCATTATGAAAGGCATGACCGGACTTTAATATATTATTTGCTCTGGGTACCATAACAGATTACCATACTGTTAATGACTTAAGTAACATAATTTATTTTCTCATAATTCTAGAGGTTCCAAGTTCAAGAGCAAGCTGTTTGTTGGTTTCTCCAGAAGCTCTGCCCTTGGCTTGTGGTTGGCTTCTTCACGTGGTCCTCTCTATGTGACTGGGAGTCTCTTCCTCTCACTGTGAAGCCCAGTCATGGTGGATTAGTGCCCCAATCTTTTAACTATATTAAGCACTAACTGCATCTTTTCTTTTCTAGCACTGGGGATGGCGAGCCTTCACTCTGAGGTATATCCTAAGTCTTATTTTAGTTTTTATTTTGGGACAAGTTTTCAGTAAGTCTTCCAGTTGCCCATACTGGGCTTGAACTCACAATCCTCCTGTCTTGGCCTCTCAGAAGTACTGGGATTACAGGTTTGTGTCACCACACACAGCTTTACCTCTTTAAAGGCCCTACCTTCAAATATAGTCATGTCAGAGATCAGGGTTTCAATATACAATTTTTGGGGAGACACAGTTCAGTCCATAGTACTTACTTTCATTTTTTTTTTGAGTCAGGGTCTCTCATGTAGTCATACTGGTCTTGAACTTACTTTGTGGCCTTACTCATGGCAATCCTCCTGCCTCACCCTCCTGAGTGCTGGGATTACAGGCATGTGCCACCATGCCCAGCTTAGTACTTACCTCTTATAAGTGGAATCATGTCATCTTTGTCCTTCTATGACTGATTTACTTCACTTAGCATATTTCTTCAAGGTTTACCCAAGTCATAACATGTGTCAGAACTACATATCTTATTAAGGCTAAATACATTCACTGTATGTACATGCCACATTTTGTTTTCCCAGTCATTCATAAATGTTATTTCCTTCTTTTAGCTATTGTCAATACTGCTGTTATGAATGTACAAATGACTCTTCAAGACTACTTTCAATCATTTGGGGCATATATCACTAAGTGAAATTACACGGTCTATGGTGATCCTACGGATCAGTGTGTGTCTTAGTCACTTTTCTCATTGCTGAGACAAAATATCCAAAATGCCCAAAGTTAAAGGAGGAAAGATTTGTTTAGATCATAGTTTGTAGAGGTTTCACTTTATAATCAGCTGGGTCCAAGGCAGAGTGTCATGGCAGACAGGTATCACAGAGGAGAAACAGCTCATGGTGGGCAGAAGGTAGCAAAGCAAGCAAGGGGCGACCACAGCTTTTTCTATCTCTTGTATCTTATCCAGGCTACTTAAGGTGGGTAGCATTCACATCCTTAATCCCAGCACCCTTGATTCTAGCATTGTACCATGAATCAATTCCTGGGTCACGCACTCTAGATTCAACCACCTCTAAAAAACCCCATCTGTGACCGCATGAGCCTTTAAAGGGACATCTAGATACAAACCTTAACAGTGTGCTTTTGTATTTTTTCTTCCTGTTGCACCATCGTACTATTTTCCAGAGCAGCCCCACCATTTTACCCTCCCACCAGCAGTGGAGTCAAGTTTGTCCATTCTCACCTATACTTTTTATTTCCTGTGGCTTTGTCAGATTTTTTTTTGATAGTAGCCATCCTAATGGGTATGAGTGGATATTTCATTGTAGTTTTGATTGAACATTTCTCTAATGAGCAGTAGATATTAAGCATCTTTTAATAGCATCTTTGCATGTGCATGTTGGCTCTTTGTACATTTTTAGAGGAATATATATTCAAGTTCTTTGCCCATTTTTGAATCAGATTTGTTCTTGTTGAATGGTAGGAGTTTTGCATACAATGTAAGTATCAGTCTCTTTTCAGATGTATTATTTTCAAATATGTTCTCCCTTGCCATCAGTGGCCTCTTCATCCTGTTGATTTGTTCTTTGATGTACAGAAGTCTTTTAGTTTTGATGAAGTCCAATTTATCTACTTTTTATTTTTGATGGCCTGTGATGTCAGTGTTATATCTAAGAAATCATTGACAAATCCATGTCATGAAGCTTCTCCCTTATTTTCTTCTAAGAGTTTTACAGTTTTTGCTCTTATATTTAGATCTATTTTTTCCATGTTTTATTAGTACATGTTTGTAGGACATGTTTACAATCCTTGTGGGGGACTGGTACATGACCCATTGTGAGTTAATCTTCATAGATCATGTAATGTTAGGATAGGATTTTACTGGTGTTTGGTTGTTGTCGTTAAAGAAAGAAGATAGTGGGACATGGTGACACATGCCTAAAATTCCAGCACTATGGGAGGCTGAGGCAGGAGGGCAGAAGTTCAAGTCCAGTCTGTGTGATTTAGCAATTTTAATAAGACTCTGTTTCAAAAAAAGTAAAAGAAAAGACTGGAAATGCAGCTCAGTGCAAAAGCCTTAGATTCATTCCCCAATACAAAATAAGAAGGAGGGGGAGAAGGATATTACAGCATGTCACTGAGCTGATAGAATTAACCTAGCAGAGGAAAATACTGACATGCAGAACGGAGGATAACTATAGAAGTAAAGTCCCTGAGTAAGTGAAAGAGTCTCACCAAACTTTAGTCAGGCTCTTCTGAGCATTCTTTTTGACTAAGTCTCAACCTTGACCCTGTCCTATCTTTGGCCTGCCCAGAACATTCTTAACAAGGAATCCTACTAAGTTACCCTCTACCCTTGATATCTGATCAAGTGCTTCATCCCCATCCTTAATGGCTAAGCGTTTATCTTGCTAAAAATGTTAGAATTTTGTTAGGCCAAGTTTATCAAGAATTTCCCTAGAAAATATCTTGCAGCAGAAATTGCTCCCCAGCCAGTTTGTCAGTTGCCCAGGTGATAGTTCCTGTTGTAGTTTTGGTTGCTTCTGTCTCTTAGAAACGGGTGGTCAGTGTGATGCGTAGCTGGTCACTACGATACATATTGTAGAAATCAATCAAAGACAGTCAGGTACTCTGCCTCTGTGCTTCGCCTTAAAATCCCATAAAAATGTTCCTCCTTGAGTCTTCAAGGCCTGATATTTTGGAAATAATCCTAATCAGTGCCCATGGACATAAATAAATCTGCCCCCAAATGCTGGATGTCACTTTGGTGTGTCTGCCATTGCAGTCTCTAAATAAATAAAAATGAAAACAGAATACACCAAAACTAGTAGGATGCAGTGAAAGCAGTGCCAAGAGAAGTTTAGAGTTGTAGATATTTACATTAAGAAAGAAAAAGACTTCAGGTCAACAGACTACCATAACGCCTTTAAAAACTTGGGGAAAAAAAGCTGGGCATGATGATACATGCCCATAATCCCAGCACTCTGGGAGGCTGAGGCAGGAGGATTACAAATTTGAGCCTGGTCTGGGCAACTGAGTGACTTAGCAAGATTCTCTTAAAAAAAAAAAAGAAAGAAAGAAACTTGAGAAAAGGACAAAATAAATCCAAAATTAGAAGAAGGGATTATAGCAAAGAGAAAATAGAAAAACAATTCTAAAAGTCAACAAAAGTAATATTTGTTTTTTTTAAAGGTCACAAAAAGTGACTAACTTTTAGCTAGACTGACTAAAAGAGAATGGGCTTGGGTGTGCAATTCAATGGTAAAGTGTTCATCTAACATATGTGCAAAGCCTTGGATTCAATTCACAGCACTGAAGAAGAGCGACATGGAGAGAAGTGAGGGGAGCACAAATAAAAACAAATGAAAAAGTAAGTATTATGACCAATTTTACAAAAGTAAAAAGGACTATGAGTTGTATGAACAATCATACACAGCAAGCTGGATAACTTAATGGACAAATGCCTAGAAACACACAAACTGCTAGGACTAAATCATGAATAAATAGAAAATCTGAACAGATCTATAACCAGTAAGGAAATTGGATCAGTATTCAAAAAGCTTCCAACAAAGAAAAGCCCGGGACCAGATGGTTCACTACTGCAAGCTATCAAACATATAAAGAAGAATGAACATTGATCCTTCTCAAACACTTCCTGTCTCATTCTGTGAAGTCAGCACTCCCCCAACGCCAAAAAACAGATAAAGCTACTCTCAGGGTTTGGATATGAAATACCATCCAAAAGCTCATGTGTTGAAGGTGTGGTCCCCAGTGCAGCAGTGTGCAGAGGCAGGTGATGAGATCATGAAGGATCTGACCTCATCGTATCTTAATAGGATATTAAAAGATGGTGGGAGAGTCAACAAGAAGCGAGCCCTCCCTGTAAGTCAGTGCCATGAGCAGGCCACTGCAGGGAGAGTCAGATGCCAGCCTTTTCCAGTGAGTCAGCACCATTCATGGACTTTGGAGAAAAAGAACAAGAAGTCAACAAGAAGCAAGCTCTCCCTGTGAGTTGGCACCATACGCAAGCCACTGGGGGGACAGACAGATGCCAGCCTCTTCCAGCAGGTGGGCTTGGAAACAAGAAGAGCCAAACACACACACACACACACACACACACACACACACACACACACACGCCCTGCCGTAAGTGATCGGATGATCCAGAGAAACACAGGCTATGATGATGGCTATTGAGGTAAAATACAATTTAATGCTTGTAGTTTCACTGACTTTGCAGGTCTGAAGCCAGTAGTCTGATTATCTATTCAAAGGATAACAATATGCAATGTGACATCTATGGGAGATCTTTTGAAGGTGGTAGCCATTGTTAATTTCCTATTATCTTGTTTTGAAATCCTACTAAAGAGGCTAAGAGCATATTTACCAATAATATATACTATGAAAAGAAAAATAAGAATTCAACCTCATTTTCCATAACATAAATGAGAATAAAATATTTAGGAATCAGCTTAACCAAAAAGGTGAAAGACTGATACAATGAAAACTGTAACACATTCCTGAAGAAAATTAATGCAATCAATCAATAAATGGGAAGAAACCCTATGGTCATGCACTGAATATTAAGATGTTGACTTTATCCAAAGTGATCTACAGATTTAATCCAATCCTTATCAAAACTCCAATTATTAAAAAAATTTTAAATGTATTTTTCAGTTCATATGCAGTCTGAAGGGACCCTGAACAGCATAAAACATTCTTGAAAAATAAAAACAAATTTGGAGGACTCGCATTTCCTATTTTGAAAATTTACAACAAAGCTACCCGAATGAAAAGCTGGTAATAGACACTAAGTATGCTTCATCTTTTGGCTACTGTGGTCATAGACAAAATAATTTTAAGAGAATAGGAGATAGAATACAAATAGAAGACAAAATAATTTTAAGAGACTAGAAGAGAGAGCCTGCAAATAAACTGTGATAAATATAATCAAATAAATTCTGACAAGGGTGCTATAACCATTCAATGGGGAAAATATACATCCTCTATGGAGAAAGGGCCTACACCTGCCTCGACCTCCAACATTGCTTTAACTTGGCTATCCACTGACCAGGGACCTTCCTAGGGTCCCTTCAACTTTCTCCTCCCTCCACCCGCATTGACCTATTTGAATTATACAATTTATAACTTAAAAAAAAAAAAACAGATTTAAGAGTTGTGCAGGCTTACGCCTGTAATTCCAGCATTCTGGGAAGCAGAGGCAAGAGGACTGTAAATTGGAGCCCTGCCCGGGTGATTTAGGGACTTACACAGACTGTTTCAACATTATTAAAAATAATAATTTTAAAGGGATGGGGGCTGGGGATGCACATAGTTCCGTGGAAAGATGTAGGTTCAATCCCCATACCGCAATTACTCAGCAAAATAAAAAAGAAAAGAGCTGTGCAACAATCGTCATAATCCATTCTAGAACATTTCCGTCACCCCACTTAGCCTTTCGGGGTGCCTGGCCCCTGGTCTAGAAATGGCTATACTATGAGCCTGGCATCAACAAACCGCACCCAGAATCACTATCCTTGCTGATGCCATCTATCTAGATAGTTATCTTTTCCAAGCAGCAGCCAGGTGCTCTCACAGCTGCCAAGTCCACACACTCCGGGACCGATCCAATTATAAGTCGGTCCGCAAGAATACTATTCCACCTGTGTTCCCGTCCTGCCCCAAAGTGCGATCCGGGAATCGGGACTCTCCCCGGCGCCCTGACAGTGGCAGAAGGCGCGGCTCCGCGCTGGATTAGTGAGGCCTGGGTGCTGCGGGCGCCTGCGCAGTGAGTCACGCTGTGGGGGCTGCGTGAGGTGGTTCCGGGTGGGCCGGGCGGTGGCTACGGCTGCTGCCCCGCGACAGTCGTACCATGGCGGACGAGGAGCTGGAGGCGCTGAGGAAGCAGAGGCTGGCCGAGCTACAGGCGAAACACGGGGTGAGCTGGCGGTTGCCTCCTTCGCCCAGCTTGGAGGCCCTGGCCCCCGGCGGAGGCTCGCGGTGTCTGCTCCACACGCGAAGGACTCCTCCGCGGCCTCCCGGCCTGAGGTCTGCGCCTTTCATGCCGCGTGGGGTCCGGGCGGGCGCCTGGCACTTGCGGGGCCCGTGCTGGGTCAGGGGTTCCTCTGGCCGCCGGAGTGTAGAATTGAGCCAAATAGGCAGCATTCATTTTAAGGTCTGCTGATTTCTAGGTGCTGTGGGTACAGCGGGGACTGGAACCTCCGCCCCGGCCGAGTTAACAGTGGGAGTTGGGGGTCCAGAAAGTAAACGCTGATCTTAATAGAGTGCTGGGATAACGCCTGTAGGAGAGTGAAGTGGGCAGTCTCGAAGGAAGTGCCGTTTGCAAATTAGGCACGTTTTATTTTTCCAGAAGTTATCTTTGCACGTAAATACGGTTTTTCTAGTACAGGGTTTTTCTTTCCAGGGTTGTCTGCGTGCTTATTTGCTTGCTGTATCAGGAATTGAACCCACGGTATCCAGTATGTTAAGCAAGTGCTTGACCACCAAATTACATCCCTAGCCCCCGAGGTTAGTTCGTATTCCCAGACTTTCTATGAGGCTGTGACTTTAGAAATTCACCAAAACATTTTTAAGTGTGGGTTAGGGATGCTGCTGAATGATAGTCTAGAGTACAGGAGGCCCAAGGTTTGATTTCTAGCACCACCAAACAACGAAAAAGATACATTAACAGCAGCTGGGCGTGGTGATGCAGGCCTGTAATCTCAGCATTCTGGGAGGCTGAGGCAGGAGGATCTCAAGGGTGAGCCCAGCCTGAGCGACTTAATAAGACGTTATTTCAAAATACAAAGGGCTAGGAATGTGGCTCAGTAGGAACACCAAGGGTTCAATGCCTAATACAAAAAGAAGGAATCAGAAACCATCTCACGGACATTTGTGAGCCTCAGGTTTTAATTAGTAGATAAGTCCTCTACCACGTTAGGAACCTATATGAAAATACCGTCCTGTTTTTTTCCTCCCGCTCTGAAATTACACAGTATTTAAAGATTATTATTTTTTTTTTCCCCAGGATCCAAATGATGCAGCACAACAGGAAGCAAAGCACAGGTATGGGCCGGGAATCTGAACCTTTTGAAGGGCAGTTTCACCAATTGGATTTTTTTCCCTCTTTAGGAATGTTAACAGGTGTGTGAATCTTTAAGGTTTTCCTAGCATAGTGATCTTCCCTTGAATTGTCATTAGGGTATCTTTGGGTTTTTTGTTAATTAGATGCATGTGTGGAGGCCCACTTCCTGAATTGCAGTTACTGGTTAGTGTTTGTTTCTATCTTTAACTGTGATTGCCTTACACAGTTTAATGCATAATAATGGAACTACTGTACCTGATAGGGCTTTTGTGAGAGTTACATGGATGTAGTGCCTCACAGCAAGTGTTCAACAGATAATAACTTACAGTTTTCTTCTTTTATCCCAGAACATAAATGGAGAGACTCCCCACCAAGTGGCAGGTTTACTGAATGAGTATGTGATTATTCTGTCATACTACCCCTATTAAATTGTGGTTCAAAGAAAATTCACTGTCACAGCTGTGTTGAACCGTACAGTTCTGTAGTGTTCACTCGGTTCATGTCATAAGCTACATTTATTGACCAGATCTCCATTTCTCCTCCCCCATGTGCTGTCTTTTAGCACCATTCATTCAGTTGAGTATCTGCTTTGGGTGAGGGAGGTATTGTACTGGGGCTGCAGAGCAGGTTCAGGAGAAGAGTGATGTGAGCACCTCAGTAGTGCTACAAAGACAGTAAAGCTACTAGAGTTTCATTGATTTTGTGAGGTGCATTTTCTTACTGTTTCAAACCAGAAATTGGGGTGCTTTTATAATTGATTGGTCTTCTCCTATATCCTTCTAGAGAAGCCTTGCTTTTGCCTCTGACATCTCTTCAGTAAATTTTGAATCTGAAAGCTTTTAAAATTAAGTTCTTTGCTTGAGATTTTCCCCTGCTTCTCCCCAGGTATTGTGAATTCAGACTGCAATGCTACAAAACTGAGTTAGTTTCAATTTCAAATTCTCAGAGAAAAGTTTGCCTTTTTTTCTTCTAGACGCATGCAAGCCTCTCAGCTGTTCTTTATTTTGTTTCCCTTATGCTAAGGATGTTTCTCTTTGATAGCCCAGCTTTGACTGGGGTCTATTAATAGATCCCTCATCTACAGGTGTTTTGTTTTGTTTTGTTTTGTTTTTGTTTTTTCATTCTCAGAGCTACATAAAACCTTGGGGCACTTTATGTTTAGTTAAATGTTTGCAGGTCTGGTGTGCATGCCTGTCATTCCAGCACTGGGGAGGTTGAGGCAGGAGGATCACTGCGAGTTCAGTGCCAGCCTGGGCTACAGTAGTGAGTCCACAGCAGTGTGAACTGCGCAGTGAGGCCTGGTCTCAAAAAAAAGAAAGCAAGCAGCCATTCAGTAGATCATGACAGAGCCAGAATACTTGGATTCTATGATGTAATGGCCTTTAGTTCTATGTTCAATTCCATGAGCCCTAACAGTTGTTAAGCTTGGATGGATAATGGGCACAGCCGACCTCTGCACTCCCTCTAATTCAACTCAAGCACCTCTGCTGTTTGTTTTGTGTTACTAGAGTATTACCTAAGGGCTTCATTTGAGAAAAATGAAAAATCTGCTTTAAAAAAGGTTGAGACCATTACCCTGTGAACATGGGCTAGTTTTCCACTTGCATAAGTAGGACAGTTGCAGAGTTAGATTTTAATTCCCGTTACCCACCCAAAAAGTACAACTGAGTCTTTAAAACATTGGATCTAGTTTAGCAGGGCAACTATCATCTTTGTCTCTTTAATGTAGCTCCCGTGGAACTTGGGTTCACCACTAAGGAAATTACATAGATGAATTGAATTGCTTGGTCCTTCTAATTGCCTGAAATCCCACTACAAATTTCTGGCATGTGTCACACTGGGCACGTAATAAATGTTAGTAATGGTGGTTGCACTGAATTGCCAGTGTAATTACAAAATTAAGAGGTTTCCTGCCAATCTGGTAGGTTTTCATTTATATGATATAGACCTGTCTCTTTGAAGGCAAAAGCACCTGATGTAGAATCTCTTAAGAAATGTATTGAATGAGTTATGTTTTTTTATGTGTTCAGTAGGCATCTGACAGTTTAGATCTAATTTTGCTTTGCGTATGTTTTTGTTGTAGGGAAGCAGAAATGAGAAACAGTATCTTAGCCCAAGTTCTGGATCAGTCAGCTCGGGCCAGATGTAAGCATCTTTACATTCCTTTATTTCCATAAAACTGACTTGAGATATATATGTAGTTATTATTATCTCTAGATCAAGTATTTTTTTAACCTAAAGACACTTGAGATACACATTATCTGTAAGAAATACGAAGTTTATAAACCTAGAGAAGTATGTTTAAAGCATTGTTAAAATCGCCAGCTTACTTCTTTTCTTACCAAGATATTCTCCTAGGGCATTCCGGTAAAATTTATAGGGAACAGCTCTTAGAGTCACTGTGTTGCAGGCACTTGATGTGAGTGATGAAGACTTAGGGGCTGATTCTTGGTTTTAGTGTTATGTTCAGAGTTTTCCATAAAACAACAAAGCGTGGAAAGAAAAATATTCAAATCAGCATGAGTTAGTGTCCTCTCTTGTAACTTGAAGCCCGCATGAGTCGAGAAGAGGCAGCTGTGGATAAAGTGCCTTTCAGAAGGCAGTCATACATTTTTAAAAACAGGAGAGTATGGTGTTTAGAACCTGAGGACCCAGGTTTAATCTCAGCTCTGTACCACCTCTGTGTGAGTTTGCTTGATACTGACATGGCCCAACTTTGGTTTTCTCACTGGTAAGAGGGGTGACTGTACCATCTGCTCTACCTGCTGTACTGTTTGGGAGTCACAAACAAGCAAATGAGCTTGAGAAGTGCTTTGGAAATGGCAGTGCTTAATTTTAAGGGATAAGCACATTTAGTTTTGATACCTTTTTGCACATTTTTTTTTCTTTTTAGTAAGTAACTTAGCACTTGTAAAGCCTGAAAAAACGAAAGCAGTAGAGAATTACCTCATACAGATGGCAAGATATGGACAGCTAAGTGGGAAGGTAAGCTTGGGCTTTCTTGAGGGAATTTTACCTATTACCTACTTTTTATTTTTACCAAAACATGGCTTCACTAGGTCAGATTCATACCTGATTACAGAATGTTGGACTCTATGAAGAAATTTTTAAAGGAGAAAAAAAGTCGTATGTGCCATAAATGTTAAAAGATAATTGCCTTTCCTAAAATGCTCTGTTCTCTCCTGGCATGGCTGTGAAACCTTGTTGTGTCTCTGACCCAGTGACTATTAGGGTCGAATGGCTTAAATTGTTCCTATACTAGAAACAAAGATTGTCATTAGTACCAAGTAAAATTCTATGAGTATAGTAGAAATTAGGCTCACTTTGCAAATGATGAAGCACTAAAATCCTTTAGTTATTACATGTGAATGCTATTAGGGGTGTAGTATTTTAGCAGGTTCAACCTTCAACATCTACACAGGCCCCATCTTCCACAGAGAGCCCCCTGCTTCACTGAGTCCTTCACAGAAAGAATCCTCGCACTGGGAGACACAACCAGTTGATCTTTTAAGGGTGACATCTCTGCTAAGTAAGCGTCTCATGGGCAGAGGTGCTATCTACCTTCTGTCTTTTAATACAGTCCCTTTCTACCACCAACTTTTAAATATGTGGCAGCCTGCATGTGTATGTCCTTTGAAGGTGTGACATTTTATTAGGTAGAGGAAACATCAGATTCATACCTGATTACAGAATGTTTGACTCTATGAAGAAATTTTTAAAGGAGAAAAAAAGTCGTATGTGCTATAAATGTTAAAAGATAATTGCCTTTCTTAAAATGCTCTGTTCTCTCCTGGCATGGCTGTGAAACCTTGTTGTGTCTCTGACCCAGTGACTCTTAGGGTCGAATGGCTTAAATTGTTCCTATACTAGCTATTTAATAGATATTTCCCCCCTCCTCAGATGAGAAATAGCAAGGTCAATTTTATTTGGAACTTGCATGAGTAGTTTGAACCTCCTCCCCTACCCCTGTCTCCTTCATGACCTCTTCTCCTACATTCTAGAAAGACAGGAAAGTGACTCATTTTGCTAAGAGACTGTTTGCTTCTTTCTGGTACCTTAGGTCTCAGAACAAGGTTTAATAGAAATCCTTGAGAAAGTAAGCCAACAAACAGAAAAGAAAACAACAGTTAAAGTAAGTTTCCCCAAATGCATGTTGTGGCAAAAGAAAAGGTTGTTTGCTATTTTAAATATTAAATGTTGACTGTACATCTACTGCTGTGTATTACAACGTCTCCTAGCTCACAGTTTCATGTTGTAACACGTGGAAGTTTGGGAAGAAAGGCTAAATACATTGAGGAAGTCTAATAAGGTTGCCCTCCAACTGTTTCCCACTTTGCTCACTACGTTGTTCTAAAGACTTATTCTTCATTAAACATGTTATGACACTCATTTAATTTCCCCTCTAGTTCAACAGAAGAAAAGTAATGGACTCTGATGAAGATGATGATTACTAAACTAAAAATGGTTATAGAGACTGAAACCTAATGGAATACTTCTAGAACAAAAGTTAAAAATCTGTTTAAATGTTTACTTTGTTTTGTCTATATGCCTTTTAAAAAAATAAACTTGTTACGCAAAGTAAAGCACTTGGGTAAGTTGTTTCAGTGTTACAGCCAAGTGACTAGAAGATTTGCTTTTAAAATTATTTTCCCTTTCTACCACCAACTTTTAAATATGTGGCAGCCTGCATGTGTATATCCTTTGAAGGTGTGACATTTTATTAGGTAGAGGAAACATCATAAAAATAAAAGCTTTTGTATTTAATGGAAGAAAACCCCTAGTTTGGGTTCTTCCGTAATCTGTTTTTGAAAGGCCCTGAGATTATCTAACAAGTTATCACTCTCATCCAAAATAACTAGTGTGACACTTCTGCTGGTAAAATAACAAGGACACACTGGCAGTAAAATTCAGTGGTAAGCATGTTTGTAAGAGAAACAACTTCTAATTATAGAGAGCCCTTTCCTGTCCTCATTGTGGTCCGGGGAGTTTATATTTGTAATCCCATGGAAAAGTTATTGGAATTCCAATAAGTTAATTCCAGTCTACCACTTGCAGTGCAACCCACAGTGAGAATAAAGACACGAAGGCATATTTATAATTATGGGGAGCCAAGGGGTCCTAAGTCCAGCCCAGATGAAGGTTCATCAGAACGAAGGTCTTGACCCAGAGCCTAACCCGGATTTTATTTGTGAAGAAGGGAGTGGCTTGAAGATGAGTGTGTGAGAATGGTGGGAAATACTAGAGAAACGTGGGCTGGGCTAGGTAGGAAGTCTGAAATTACCTCTGCAATATGCAGAGAGAAGGATAGGCAGAAAGACCAATCTGCATAACATTTGAGGTAGCATTTAATGTTTTGGTGCTTCAGCTCTGATGTGCAAACTTTTCTGCCCTGGGAAGTTGTATCCTCTTATCTCAAGGCTCAAATCCAGTTGGCAACCCTGGAGCCATTGCTTTTCATCCTGCCTGACTCAACCATGTTTTGGGAGTCATGTGGCAGGGAAACACGAACTGTCGCCTAGCTTGCATCAGCACCTCAGCTAGCCCTGTTTGCATTGCTTAAAGCCAGCTGAAGGGATAAAGACATGGCCTAGCCAGCTCTGTACATTTAAGTGCATGGAGATAGGGTCGGTTTACCCAAAATGGAGATAACTGCTCTTTATCCAAGGAATCTCATCTAGGTGGTCCTCCACATCTAATGATTAAAATCCAGCTTGCGACAGTGCAGCTGTTACATGATCTGGTAGAAATGTTTTGTATTCTTCAGTGATGGAGCTTCAGGTGACGTAAGGCAAGTATCATCTCATACTGGTTTCACTTCTACCAGGTTTTGAAAACCTTTGCTCATATTTAAATCATAAAAAACTATCAGCAAAACTGTTTGTTGTTACAAACTTTTAAATGTTTTAGTCCTAGGAAACTCAGTCCAGGATTCTGTAACAATAAGATGAAGAAGGTTAATAGCAGAAAAGGGATGGGAGTGTGGTTTATGATTCCAGTCTCTACTTTGGTCAGCATACTGCTGACATTTGTTTAGATTTAGTTATTTGAGATTTTACTATATTTGAAATTCATAACCACTGTCAGTGAAAGTTACTGAAGGGGCTAGGAGTGCCATGTAGCCCAGCGGTGGAGCACTTGGTTCGCATGTGGGAGGCTCTGGTTCATCCCAGCACCGCATTGTCAGTGTTAGAGCAAGTGTCTTCACACTCCCAAATGAAAGAGTTGAGTGGAACCATTAGGAACAGTAACTTCTTTTTTAAGAAACAAGATTGTTATAGAATTGTTCCAAATTTTGCTTTTGCCTTTGTTTATATAAAAATGCTAGTACATTAGAAAATTCTCAGCAGGTTTTGTTGTTTCCTTTCTCTTGGCAACTTAGCAAGACCCTGCCCTCAAAAATTTTTGGAAAGGGCTGGTGATGTAGCTTAGCTGTAGAGTGCTTGCCTAGCACATGAAAGACCCCGAGTTCAAAAAACATAGTGCAAAAAGGAAGGGAAAAAAAGCTATTTTGATGTTAGCTACTAACATGTTTCAGTGTTGTCAGACTTAGATACTTAAGAAGGAAAAGTGGCTGTATATAAAGGATAGAGGTTTATGGAGGCAGCAGAGGGTGAAGTACATTTCAGTCTAGGGACTCTCCGAGGATGGTAATTCTAAACTTTCTAATTTAAATCAGTGGCTGGGAATACTCTGAATTCAAGCCCATTTTAAATTAAATTTTGGCATTACCAACTTTGAATTAATCAAATCAAGTTTGGTTTTTCTTTCAAGTAGAAAAAGCAACTGAAAAACATAAAGTAGTTTAAAAAGTGATAGAGACAGTCCCTTAAGATGCCTCCTACTACAGTTGCTCAAGGGGGACTGTTCCCCAAAGATGGGCAGTCCAAGTCATGAGACTTGTGTGTCCAGATGGAGGGGCACATCAAGCTTGAAAGTGGCAGTTCGAAGCCACTGCCAACCAGGCCTTGACCTTGGCACTGAGATCTCAAGCATCAGTCCTTTAATTTTCAAAACCTGTTTCCTCATTAGGCAGTTCCAGCCAGTGTGGTGGGCACACACTGCAAGTAGTTTCAAAATTACATTGACTCAACCAGATAACTAGATAACATCAAATGTTTGTATTTCCATCTTAAGACTATCCTGACAAACTGTGTAGGACATAGTTCCTTAGTTATACAGAACCACAGCAACTTATGTCATTTTGTTTAAAAGCAGGAAGACAGCCCAGGGTGGTGGTACACACCTGTTACCCCAGCACCCTGGGAGGCTGAGGCAGGAGGATCAAAAGTTCAAGCCCAACCTGGGCAATTTAATGACTTAACAAGACCTTCTGTTGAAATTTTTTAAAGGGCTGGGGTTGTAGCTCAGTATGAAAGCCCTGGGTTCAGTCTGCAGTACTGCAAATAAAGGAGGAAAAAGGAAGAATAAATCAGAACAAAGGAAAATAAGCAACGCAACAGTGCTTGCTTTCTGTTTGTAGTAAAAAGCTATATGATAGTTATTCTTATAGTTTTAAAAGAAACTTCTCTGTGGATCTCTCAAAGTAGTTTGTTGCTAAGCATAAACCAAAAGCAAAATTTACCTGTAGTTGGGACTCTTTTCAAAATTCCTGCACAAATTTTATTCTATGACAGTCTTGTTGCTGAAAATGTTTTTTAAATGTTCTCAGTGGTTATACTCATTTGTTTGGATACTCAGCCGTAGTAATTCAGGCTTGGTTAGGTGGGTGGAAAGCAATCTGCTCTCAGTGATGCTAAGTGTTTTTCACATACCTATACCTGGAAAATGAAATACACATCTCTCTACCGGGGGCCATTTTTCCACACACAGTTCATAGCACACAAAAACCTATCTCCATAAGAAGACATTTAAAAAGTACACCTTGACACACTCAAGAATCATAAAGTTTACTGTTTCTTCTCCATCGTTTGGCACATATCCAAGGCACATTAGAAAATTAGAAATCATAAATTACTTTGTAGAAAAATAACCAGTCCCTCCCTTCTGTACATACACAAGTATTTCCAAGAACGTGCACAAAACCATTTCCCTATTACAAAGTTATTTGAAAATTTACTGAGGACAAACCCATGTTTGTAGCTTTAGGCGAGTAACATAAAAAAATAACAGTATAATCTATAGAAATTTATAAAAAGTAATACATGGCAATAAATTCTAACTTAAAGTAACATTGACCTGGTTTGTGCTATAAGTTTTGAATTTGAATTAAAAGACTTAAGGAAAGATGTGCCAAATCTACTCTCCAGTAACCATCCATTAGGTGTGTCCTTTAAGAGCTTCGTTCTTAAATTTTGTTTCATTTTTTTTGGTGGTGCAGGGGATTGAACCCAGGGCCTCACTCATACTAGGCAAGTGCTTTGCCGTGGGCCCCACCCCCGGCCTTTAAGGGGGGGCGGTTCTTAACGGAAGGGGTGTTTCTGGGAACACTGCTACTGATGCATACATGCAGTGGCCAAACGTCCGTCTGTTGGAAGAAAAACCACCTGGCTTTCTCCGTATGCACGGTGCAGAACAGCTCTCGTGTGCTAAGATGAACGTCAGAATGGCATTTAGACATCCTTTTGTTCAAGTGCTGCTTTGCAAAGGAACGTTTTCCAGGTTCCATTTATTTCTTCATTTCGATGTGACATTTCTGCCTGGCCTCCACAGTACCATGAAACGTACATTGCTTCTCCTTGGCTTATCCCAGATGAGGGGATTCTCTTGGCCCATGCTTAGCACCTTGCAGTAGAAGGAGGTCAGAATCTGACAGTGAAACCTCTCCCTGTAACTAGTAAATCCTGATACTTAGAAACACCTCCGATGAAGGAGCTGGACACTTACCAGAATTTTTGTCCATTCCTTTTCAAGTGTATTCATTAGCTTTGAGGAGAGATGGTGAAAAGTTTTTGTTGCATTTATTATTTGAGCCACAGAAAAGCTTTCAGGAACCTTCTGAAGACAAAGTCTCAAGCCAGTTATTTAGAAGTATACTTAGGTACAAGCTGTATTCATGCTGAGTGTCATCGTTGCGTGTGTTCACTTGCGGCAAATTTAACAAACCCCGTTACTGTTGAGGCTGGGAGACACCAGCCTCCTGGGAGGTGGTTAGGCTGCCGGCAGTCTCCGGGTCCTTGGGCACGACGACATCAACAGTGTGCCTGCGGACCATTCGCCGGTTCCCAGGAGCCGACTGCTTCAGTCTGGGCCTCTCCTTGGGCAGGTCGTTGCTTCCCTCGTCAGCCGTCCGCAGTCTGCTCTGCTCTGGCAGGTGACTGTTTCTGTGTGATTCTTTGCCTCTCTGGCTAAAGAGAAGGTACAGTTCAGTTTATGTCTGTGCTGTGCTGTAAACCACGATGAGGGCAACAGCAGCCACCTTCGAGGGTTGCTGTGTCAGACCGCGCGCTCAGCACTCTCCAGGCATAATGTCACTTCTAGCAGCCCCCTGCTGACAGTGTGACGTGCATATTGCACATGCCACACACACAGCGCTTTCCAGGTTTTCGTAACTCCAGCCCCTCACTGCTCTCCTCACTCCATTATTCCCTTCAGTGTAACATTTAGCAACAATTAAAGCTGCAGCTTTTTTGTTTTTGGTTGTTCGGGCAGTGCTAGGGATGAAGCCCAGGGCCTTGTTCACATTCAGCAAGTGCTCCTCTGCTGAGCTACGCCCCCCAGCCCTGAGAGTGGGACACAGCCTACAGTACAGACTTCATTGATCTGTTTAAAAATATATTTCCGAGTGGAGAAAAGAAAATGAGAGCAAAGTGGAAAGTATTGGGTAAACAATGATCTCTAAATAGGGTATCAGATTGTTTATCTAGACTGTTACATGGCCATCTCCCTACTGCATTATTTAGGCAGTTATGAAAAGAAGCCTGATTCACAGTCTAGCTACTGTAGTCCCAGAAAAGCCACTTAGTGCCGCTGAGAGAGAGGTTTACTGGAACAAATATTGTACCTAACATTTTAAACATTTTCAAAGAGTGATTTCTATTAAAGGGACTAATTTTAACATCCTATTTAATGTCTGATGGCTTTGGTTGGAGACCTACTCCTTAGCAGGAAACTCCACTAACAAAGAAGACTACCAAGAAAAAATTGTTTACCATGGATTACGTTGGAAAAAGGCTTTTTAAAAATAAGATTATAAGCCAGACTTTACTAACTCGCCTCATGCAAAGAACCTTCTGTAAAATTAGGGACACTTCTATTTCTTGCTATAATCTCCCTTGAAGTCCTTCCTCTAAAACCCAAAATAAACAGAGTATTAACCCAAAGTAAGTATTTGGGATATTGGCTTGAAACACTGGTTGTTCACAAGGTGGCAGCACAGGGTGACATTTGTACTGCGGATTAAAAGCTGCACATATGCAGCTTCCACTGAAATAAACTTCAGGGTCAAAAGCACAGAAACTGGCTGGGGACATAGTTCAGGGGCACAGCGTCTGCCCGGCAAGCTCAAGGTCCTGAGTTTGATTCCAGTACCAAACACACACACACACAAATCAACCTGAATTTTATACTCACTTAAATTGACCAACTGAGTGAACAAAGTAAAACTGTCTTGTAAAAGGCTCATCTGGTAGATCATACATTTTTGAGTTCCCTGTAAATGAAAGGATAGATGTTTGAAATCTTCAAAATGGTTTAAACAAACTTCCCATTTTCTCTAGTCTAACAAAATACAGAAAAACATCGAATTTGCTTAAAGAAACATATTGGATACCTATCATGTGAATCCTTGCAAAACAAAACAGTAAATCCTTAACACACTGAGACTCAGCCGATTATGGTGCGGCAGCCTCGGGATCACCAGAAACGTAAGTAGGTTATGTGTATCACTGCACTGCAAATGCCTAAGTGTGATTTTAAAAGAGAGGAGAACAAGGACCCTTTATTAACTTTCAGGAAAAAGACTTCAGTCCTCAGCTGCTTGGCTACTGCTGTTCTAATTACTGTCAACCTGTATACACCTGCTGGGGTAGGGTGATAGCCCCGCACTAGAGCACTTGTCTAGCCTGAAAACCAAACAGGCAAACCAAAAAATTTTAAAGATAGCATTACCCTGATGTCCAGGAAATGTGTACAGCATCTGGCTTTAGCATATGAGGCATGAGAGAGTTTACTAGAAGTCTCCTCCTTGCCATTTGCTAAGTGGAGCACTAAAGCTTCAGGCAAGCTGAGAGTATCTACCTTATCTCCTCAGGAAATGAAACAGCCAGAAAGCTAATTTAAAAACAAACTTCCCCTTCATCTGAAAAATCAGAATGTGACATACATTTCTGTGGCTCCTGTATCCCTCCTTGTCATGTCTACAATTACATTTCACATTCATAGTTAAAACCAGTAGCTACCCATGAATTTCCAAATAAACCCAGGTAAAGAGTTAAAGAATGTAAGTCCTTACATTTTTTCCTGATCTTAACAGTCACATACTCCTTGTGGTCTGTGTCAGCAGTGTCATCTAACGCAGCGACGCAGCTTGGCACGACTTCCAGTAACTCCATTATTTTTGAATTCTACAATTTAGAAGGGAAAATGTAACACGATTTTTAAATTTTTTCTTAGCAAATTATTACTTGCTTTCTATTTAAGTGTTAGTATCGGTGTGGCTGGACAAAAAAAAAAAGAAGCAACTCCAAATAAAATTTTGAGGCAATAAAGCCCAGTGGTAAAAGCAACTCTGTGTCTGGAGCCTGGCTGTGCCCTCTGCAGGGTACTCAGGGCTGTGGCTGTCACTGCTCTATGTAGTTGGGCTGGCGATAACAGGACCACCACATAATATAAAACCTAGTACTTAACTAAAATACTTGAATTCTGTTAAAGACAGGTCACTGAAGATTAAAAATCAAGAGGGCTACGGTTAAGCTGGATTTATGGTCACTTCAACATCCCACTTGGATCATTTAATAGCCTTACTAGCTGTCCATTCTGAGTAGAAAAATCAAGACATGAAGTGTCTCTCCTTTGTCCGTGACAAACACCCACCGCACTGGAAAGGGGTAAACTGCAATCACACTTCTCCTCACAGAACTCGAGGAGTTTGCAATCCACAAATTCAACATGCTTTTTGCACTGAGCTACAGGGACCGGCGGAACCAGGGTGGTGGTATAATTCACTACTCCTCTTGGCACTGGCTGCACAGTGAGGGCGCCACTCGAGGGCACCTACTGGGGCCAGGGGCGGGGGCACCCGCGGCCAACCCTTGGAAGGCTACCTGTGAAAGGATGGTTCCCGGCTCCCTGAGCTGCCACCCCTGATAGGTGACATGAGCAGGTGTCCAGCACACCAGTTCCAAAGGTCTCAGTGGCTGCGGCTATTGAGAATCTTATTCCTAACACTGAGTTGCAGGGGAGCTTGGGACCCTGGATCTCTGGCTGTCCCCGCTCACCTGTTCTGCGCAGTCTATAGCTGTGCGCTGCCGCTTGTTGAGGATGTGCACCGATGCTCCGTGCAGCAGAAGCAGCTCCACCACGAAGACGTGCTTTTCTATCACGGCCTCATGCAGGGCTGTGTTGCCCTTATTGTTAGAAGCATTAATGGAGGCCCCGTGCTAGAAAGAGAAACAACACAGTCAAAAGGGATGGGACAAAATACAAATGCAAAATCTAGGTGGTGTGTGTGGGTGTTTGTGATAAAATTCTTTCAACTTTTCTGTATCTCTGAAATTCTGAAAATCTTGGTGGTAAAAGTAACACTAAGAGAAAACATTGATGGACAAAGATGTCCACTGCAGTATTATAGCAGAAAAAACAGAAACCACTTAAATGTACAGATCAGTAACAGTTCAGAAGAAGTGGCACACACCTGTAATCCCACGTACTGGGGAGGCTGAGGCAGGAGGATCACAAGGTCAAGTATAGTCCAGACAACTTAGCAAGACTCTGTCTTGGAAATTTTTAAAAGGGTATGGGGGATATAGCTCAGTGGTAGAATGCCCCTGGGTTCAATCTCCAGAATCACAAAAAAAAATTTTTTTAAACTACTATGATACATCCAGACTTACCTGACCATTAAAAATCAAGGCTTCAATAAACAGTTTTCTACATTAAATGGAAAACAGTTTAGTAATCTAAACGCATTTTTAAAAGTCCACCAAAATGAGTTGCTTTGAGCAGGAAGGTTATGGATGAGCCAGGTTTTCCTGCTGCTTTAGACTCTGCTCTGTCATGGACAATGTAACATCCAGCAAGAGTGGGGCGGACTGGCAGAGAACCAAGGCCATTTGATTTGCACTGCAGCTAACACCTCGGTTCAGCAGTGGGAGATCAGGCCCAGACCTTCAGAAAAACGGCTGCAGTCCTCAGTGCTGCTGCCCTGACACAGCATGGGCGCTGAGGGCCTCATCCGCCCGCCTGGCAGAATCCTGGGGCAGTGGGAGGGGCCCTGACCTGTAACAGCAGTGCTGCGACTTCGTGGTGGCCAGCGGAGCAGGCATAAATGAGGGGTGTGTTTCCACTTAGGTCCTTCTTATTGGGTTTTGTGTTAGAATCCAGTAGGTACTTCACCACCTAGGCCAGAGAAGAGAAAATTTCAGCCTTAATTAAAATTCATAAAAAGAAATCCTCTTAACTTGAAATTCTGACTCTTCTCTAAGCTTATTGAGGCTTTTCAGACATGGCTGACCCTCAGGAGAAAGGACAGCTGCGGAGAGGAGGGCACTGGCTCCGAGGCAGTGTGCTGGGCACCGGTGTTTCTGTTTCATCTTTATCTCTTCCCTGTGGAGAGCTGGGATCAGAACTGCATTCTGACAGATTAGGAAGCAGGTGCCAGAAGCACTCTGCTAGAGGTTCAGGGGAGAGACGGACTCAGTCTATAAGCTTACAGTGGAACTGAGAGGAAAATGAAAAAACATACACATAGGTAATTTCCGCCACCACCACCACAGGATTAATCACTCCCAACTTCTCTCGAACTCGTATGGGGCCATGCCTTTAGAAGTACTGAGCTGTTTGGCACAGGCAATGGCTCAGAGTGACACCCTTGGGTCCCCCAGATGTAAATGGCAGTGGAGCGGGGCTGACTACTGGAGAGAGGACAGCATTCTGTGCTGTGCTGCAGAGTGGTCCCGCCACACACATCAAGTCTCAGGGCGGGAGGAAGGAGTCATGCTGCTGACCCAGGGCCTGGCCCTCTACACAGTCCCACCCGGTGCGTTCACCCAGGAGCAAGCACCTCATACACCAACTAAGAGACAGGGCCCATACCTGAAAGTGGCCCTTCTGGCAGGCCAGGTGGAGGGGCACAGCTTGGTTTATGTTCCTGGCACTCGGGTTGGCACCATGTTTCAACAGGAGGGGGATGAGGTCCGCCCGACCATGCAGGGCAGCCACATGCAGCGGGGAGGAGCCATCCTGGTTGGTCACATTCACCCCGAGCCCACTAGCAGGAATCTTTGCCAGCTTCTAGCACATTTGAAAGTTGAAACAGAAATCTCATTAATGTCCAACAAGTCAAGCTGAAGGAATAGAAGCCATCTGCTCTCCGTTCTCCCTTCCATGCAAAATGTGGAATCACAGTGGGATCCAGGATCGCATGTCTCTAGGTGAATCCCTGTTACTTTAGAAAGGTGTGATACACCAGAAGATTAACTTCTAGTTTTAGTAAAGCAAGGGATAAAGGATGCCCTGCTAAAAGGATGCCCTGTTATACCAGGCAAGTCAACATGGGAAGTCTATGTTGATGCTGGGACAACTGACTATCCACACAGGGAAACGTGGCACATCAGCCCTTTCTCAGTGCAAACAGAAATCAAAAGCCATGGCAGACAGACCAGTAAAAGCTACAGCTGTAAAGTGTATTTATTTACTTATTTGATACAAAGTATCACTATGTAGTTTAGGCTGGTCTTAAACTCATTATGTAGCCCAGTGTACTCACTATGGAGTTCAGACTGGCCTCAAACTTACAGTGATCCCCCTGCCTCAGCATCCTGCAGGCTAGGATAACAGGTATGTGCCAGCATGCCCAGCTATAAAACGTAAAGCTGCTTAGCCAGGCATGGTGGTGCACATCGGTAATCTCAGCACTTGGGAGGCTGAGGCAGGAGGATCACAAGTTCGAGGTCAGCCTGAACTGCATAGCAAGTTCAAGTCCAATCTGGACTACACATCGAGACCTCTTGTCAAAAAAAAAAAAAGAAAGAAAGAAAAGAAAAGAAATAATCTTTACAGTACTAGGGAAGGTAAAGATTCCATAGAGAAGATACAAAAACTAAAAGTTTGATAAACTGGACTTAATAAAAACTTTAAATGTTTGCTCTTTGAAAGACATGATTAAGAAGATAAAACAGCAAGTTGCAGAATGGGATAAAATGTTTACAATGCATACATCTCAAAGTACTTAGACCAACCAGAATTTAATTAAAAAAAAAAAAAAACTCAAGAAGACAGTCCATCTTAAAAAATACATCAGCAGAAGATCTGAAGAGACCCCTTCACACAAAAGTCATGTAAATGAATGGTCAGTCTTTGAGGACCTAAAAAGATGTTTCTCAGGACAATGCAAACCATGGTCGAGAATGACAGCATGGAAGGGTGAGAAGAGTAGTGGTCTTCGGGTACAAGAAGGCGGGGAAGTAGCCTGCGTGACGGGGCAGTGACACGGTGGTCACAAGGCTGTGCACACCTTTGTCAGACCTCACGGAACCGCTTCTTACTTACTGCCATTCCTCTCTCTCTTTTTCTTTTAATCATGAAAACACCTTATCATCCACAGTGGCTTCTCAATCAACAATGCTGGAAAGGATGATAAGCAATGAAAAGGGCAAAAAAACTGCTTAAAGATCCATCACTAATTAACAAACATTAAACTGTACATTCAATTAGCCAAATTTTACTGTCAGTAAATCGTACCTCAAATCAAGAGAAAATGAAGACAACATGCACTAACAAAATGAAATACTCCCTTCATTTCTAAAAAGGATGTAAGTGGAAATGCACCCCTCATTTCCACCTGTTCCTGGCTGTCACGAGCCGCCAGCCATGCAAACTAACGCCGGTACGGTCGGCCCCTGCACCTGCACCAGGATGGCTCCCATTAAAAAGTCAAAACACTAAGTGATGAACCAGATGTGAAGCAACTAGAACTCTCACACTGTGCTGGTGGGGATGAAAAATACTACAACCACTTTGGAAAATTAGTGGTTTCTTTTAGGGATGTTCACGGCCTCTGCAAATATTTCAAAATCTAAAAAACTGAGACACTTCTGGTCCCGAGCAGAAGTGATACTCAGCTTGCACCTCATGATTCCACGTCTACGTAAAATTCTAGAAAATGCAAACTAATCTACAGAGATAGGTGCCTGGGGCAGGGGAGTAGGGAGAAAGGACTGACTGCAAAGCAGCAGGTGGGAGCCCCAGGAGAGACACACTCCCCACTGGGACTGTGTGACCACCCGCACATCTCCAGCAGCTCACTGCCTGTGAACTTGACATGCATATACTCCACTGCATGTAAGTCACACCTCAACAAAGAATTGTTGTTACTTTTGGTTTTCTGAGATAGGGTCTCATGTTGCCCAGGCTGGCTTCAAATCCAACCTTCCTGCCTCAGCCTCTCAAATGCTGGGATTAGAGCTGTGAAGCACCACACTATCTTCAATAAAGAAATTTTTTAAAAAAATGAATTCTAAACACACCACTGGGGTAGAAGATGATGGTTGGGGTGGGGATTTTAACATTTCAGACATGAAGCAATTTAGTGTCATGTCTTTGAGGAATTACAAAACCGAAAAGGCTTAAAAGGTTTTAAAAGAGCAGGGAGTGTAAGACTTTATCCAATCAATTCTACCAATATTTTAAAGTAGAATTCCATTTCTTGCTACAACTTGTGAACTGCAAGGTAGAGAAGCACAGCAAGTAGGTAAACAACAAAAAGAAGAGAAGCAAGGACACGGTAAGTGCTGCCAGCCCCCTGCAGGCACAGGCGCCGACTCGCCGTCCACCGGGCTCCTTTGGAGCAGCATCTTCCAGCCCCTCTGTGGACTGCACACACCCAGCAACGTGGGGACAGATCGAGACCTGCACACCCTCAGTGGCTAGCTTAGCCTCAAATGAAGAGCTGTAGGTGGATGAAACCTGTGGTTTTCGGCATTCTTAGGTTAGAGTAAACCCCTCAGCTGTCTGTTTTTGTTTTGGAAGCTGTCTTAATAAAGGATCATTGTCTCAGAACCCAAAGGATAACAGCACCCTGGTTTGTGAAGGCAAATTAATTTTCTTACAAGGGGATGTACACACCTCTAGTTAGCTGCCACATGAGTACGTACAATGTACACAACACCATTCGCAACTGCTCAAAATGAAACAGTTAACAAAAGGCAGGGTATACATGCTACAAATCATGAAATGTTAAACGAAATCCAAGGCCAAAGTACTTGGAGAGGTGGCCATGTTCACTAATGACGCTGCATCATACAGATGTTATTTTTCCCCAATTAACCCACAGATTTAATGTAATTCCTGTCAAAATCTCAGAGAACTTTTTTTGTAAGCATATGCAAGCTTACTATAAAATGCAGCTGGAAAGGGTTAGGCCCTAGAAGAGCTACCACAATCCTAGCAGAGAACAGAATAGGAGGACTCGCTGCGTCCAGTGCGGAGACTTCCTACAGAGCCTCAGCAACGGAGGCTGCATTAGCGGTGAGGGGCACAGATGAGCGGAACGCAGCAGAGAACCCAGACACAGATGCACACCACTGAGGTGCAAAAGCTGCTCTGTGCGAGTGGACGTCCACGGGCAAATAAAAAATTTCGACACAAACCTCACACCTCGCTGAAATGAATTCCAGGCCCCGCACAGTGGTGCACATCTGTACTCCCAGCACTCTCAGAGCTGAGCAGCCGGGAGGACAGGAATGTGCCAATTAGTGGTCCCCAGGGGTCAGGCCAAATGGGGTGAGGGTGACAGGGAGAGGGTTAGGTGTGGTTATAAAAGGACACGAATGACTCTTCTGTTGAGAAAACTGTTCTTGAATTGTTACTACGGAAGTGCAAACCTATACGTGTCCCCATGTGTGACAGAACTGTATAGAATTAAACACAGAGATGAGCACAGGTACAACTGAGAAAATCTCAACTAAGATCAGTGGATTACAGTCACACCTGAGTAGTGATTTTCTTACTACAGTTTTGCAAGACACTCACCCTGGGGAAACTGGGTTAAAGGTCCAAGGGATCTCTCTGTACTACCACAGGGATCCCGAGGAAGGGTAAACCAACCAACCGAGCAAAGGGAACTCCAGCATGGGGACAGACACCCTCGGGCACATCCACTCATAAACTCCTGCCTCACTGCTGGGGCCCAGAGTGCAACTGAGACCTAACACATGCAGCCCAAGCCATATCTTGCCCTGGTGTTGGTTTCTTCCCGCCCTCGGCTAGTTAGTCCCCAGCACATCTCCAGAGACACTTACTCCTAGCTCCTCAGTATTTATCTAGCTGAGGAACAGAGAACTTTCCTAGGGGTTTACCTTTGCCTTCCCACCCCTAACAACAGAGGCGAAGCCCAACCTTTTGAGCTGGAGCACATCTGGGGCACTGGCACAGGGGGTGACAGAATTCAAGATCCACTGCACTGACAGCATCCTCCGCTTCGTCCAGGTCCTCCTCCGTCCACTCCAAAAGGTACCGCACCTAGTGTTGGAGAAGAAGGAGAAACGGGAGCTGAAAGTCACCCTCGGCGCCTTTACAGGTGACGGTGCCATCCACACACCCTGAGCGGCTCCCACGTAGGGGCCTGCGCTTCCTTCCTCAGCCACAGAGTAATCTATAAATGGCGCCTGCTCCCCACCGCAGGCTCACCCGTGCACAGGCCTTTGACTTGAAGTCAGGCACAGTGGTGCACATCCACAGAGGATGAGGAGGGATTTACCTATCATGTGCAGCTCCTGTTGGTTTCTCTTCTGTCTTACAAAGGGGCGTGCTGGTGCAGCCTCAGGGCAGGCGTTTAGGCCAGTCCTGGCGCCTGCAGAGTCTGTCCCCTTACGTTCCCTAGCTGGATGTGTTCCATGCCCCAGAGGCAGCTCCACAGCCTGCCCTCCTTACCTGACAGAACACGTGCGCTGAGCGGCCACCAGCCCGTCCCACCAGCCTAGCACACAACCAGTTGTGCAGTGAGACTCACTCACAGGCGCCTGGACTCCACACAGGTGTGTTCTGCCACTACCATGCTTTAGACCCCAGATGGGGCAATTTTATGTTCCAGAAAGACTGGTTTCAAGGATGGCAGATGTCAGAGAATAAGTGTATTAATGTGTATTTCTAGGCCTGGTCCTAAGTGCTGCAAGCCAGCACATTCCTGCAAAGAGGCACAGTTTGTTTCGGGAGAACCCCTACCGGTTCCAACCCCCAGCGTTCCAGGTCCCTTCCACACCCGATAGCGAACATGCCCCAAGGGGACACACCCTGGGCCTCGATGCAGGCGCCTACCGGCCTAGGTGACACAGGTCATGGGCAGTTCCTCTTGGAGAGAGAAGGGAGAATAATCGGGGCAGCAGCCTGCTGGGCAGGTTGCCCGAGTAGGGGGTTGGACAGCAACCAAATGTGAGATCAGTCTGAGGACGACTCAGGTCACTGGGCAGCTGCCTTGCCCATCATCTGCCACCGCACAGAGCAGGACGCAGGACAGTCACCAGCGCTTCTCCACTCGGGCTGTGTCCCACTCACGCCCTGGTACCCTCCTGTTTCTACAAAGGATGCCGGGTGCTCCTGGGCTGGTCTCAGCCTTGCCAGATGCTGACATTCGTGTCCCCCAGAGGCTCTATGTGTCACTCTCAGACCCACAGGGGCCTCTGGGTGAAGACCAACACACCAATGACTATGTTCAGATTCTGCCTCCGAGGGGTGGGAAGAATCGAACTCCAGCAACTTCTGTTCATCACCTCAGGCTACTCAGTGAAAAGCAGTGTTGAAGCACACATCACTATACTGCTCTCATGGAAGATGATTTGCTCAGATCTTTAAATAGCTAAAGCGGATCCATTAAAAGCGGCAGACAGGCTGGTTGTGGCAGTGCACGCCTATGATCCTAGCATTTTTTGAAGCTAAAACAGGAGAATCACAAGTTCCAGCCCAGCCTGGGTAACTTAATGAGACTCTGTCTCAAAATAAAAAATAAATAAAGGGCCAGGGATGCAGCTCAGTGTGAGAGCCCTGGGTTCCATCCCCAGTACCACACACACAGCGTACTCCTTTCAGCAAGCCAAAGGAAAGCCAGGGCAAACTGCCCTTAGGAATCTCCCAAAACCTATCTCCGCTGTGCCCAATCTTCTCAGATGTGCTCTGTCCTTTGGCAGTAACGGTAGGATAGATACCTTTCTGCAAGTCCACATCAGCTGCCAACCCAGGGTAGCCACTACCTGGCTTGTGACTGTCAGAGCCCCAAGCCGCAGACCACAGCCCCAGCCCAAGAGTCAGAGCCACCTCCAACTGCGGCACACTCAGGGCTCTGGGCTTGGCCTTGGTCTCTGTCATCTCTTCCTCGCCCCATGACCCTGCCTGCACTCTTTCTAGGCCGCTGGGCATGGTCTGGTCTTCCCCATATCTCACCAACCCTGGAGCAGGCATGTTTTCATTCTGTGCCTCCTTACTTCTTTGGAAAATACAACATTGCTGTTACTAGTTACACACTGCACAAACCACCTCGTCTGATGTAGACAGCAAAAAACCCAGAGCTTGAGACTGGAGACTGGACCACAGGTGTAGCTGTTTTGAACCAAGTGTTAGCTTCTTAAAGTCCTCGTCAAAAGACTCACCATCTCCAGGTCTCCATCAGCAACTGCTCTTAAAAGTTTTTCTACCTTAATAAAAGGAAAAAAAGAGTGTTGGGAAAATGATCTTAATAATAAAATAATAAGAAATACTATAAGCATTCTGAAAACACAGTAAGTAGTTTTTGGCTGTCTCTTGATGTGTTTAATAGCTTATTTAATACCTTTCAAATGCAACCCTAAAATTGCTCCAAAAGAGCATCCTGGGAAAAATCCATTGTCATTTAAGGCACATAAAACATAATGATTAGCTACACATGGTAGCATACACCTGTAGTCCCAGCATTCAGGAGGCTAAGGCAGGAGGATCTCAAGTTTGAGGCCAGCCTGGTCTTCAGTGAGACTTGTCTCAAAATAGGAACAAAATCAAACAAAACCATCAAAGCTCTTAATTACTAGCCTGTAGAAAGGTGAGATGATGGTGACCGTGGTATATCCTGCTTTTTAAAAAGCCAGGCACCCTAATGATTCAGAATTACACCTACTCTGCTCTCATTAACTACCAGCTGAGGGTGCAGGAGGGTGGATACCGACTCTTGAGAAAGCTTTCAGGCCTCCGTTAGCCTGTGGACCATGTCTCTTGGCTTTCCTTGTGGTTGTTTTGCACAGGCTAAGCTTGTTGGGCCTCCAAGAACAGGTCATGGCTTGGGTCTTGGGGATACTAGGGTTGAGTCACTTCTTACCTGAATTCTCTAAGCAGTCAGGGATGGTATGTATCAGATTATTAGTGGGGGTGCTTATGGGTTCGGGATGGAGAGCAGAGAATGTGCTTGGCAAAAGGTCTGAAATCTGAACTGGCAGGCAGCTGTGCTTGTATTTTTCTTAGAATATACTCTCTCTGCCTCTGTCTTTTTCTCCTCTCATATACGCAGTTCACCAAGCTGCTGAGAGAGGACCCTGGGAGGGCCCAGAAGTGAAAAGCAATATGAGGTGCAGTTGAGCCATCACCAAGGCACTGATCTTGGCTTCTGCAGAAGCGGCTTCTTCAGTAACAGGTCAGCAGGCTGACGGGCAACTCATCAGGCTACGGCTTTTTGTTTTTACAGTACTACGGATTGAACCCTGAGCCTCTGCACTGACGTACATCCTCAGTGACCTCCGCCATTGTTCCCATCCCACATACATTTTTTTGACATGATCCGACTAAGACATTAAGTGGGCCAAACTTGCAGTCCTCTTGCCTCAGCCTCTCAGAGTGCCATGATTACAGGCATGCACCACCATGCCAAGCTCAACAGGCTATGGCACTTTAACTGGCCACCCTAACCTCAGAGCTGCCAGGTCCGCTTCACCATTCTCCCGTCAGGAAGGCTCACCTCTCTGTAATCCTTCTTGGGCTCCTCTTGTCTAGAGCTCGCCGACAGGGAGGAGAAGCTGGAGGTGGAGGAGCCCTGGCTAATGGAACCCACAGAGTGTTGAGGGGACAGTGCAGGGACCTGTACAAAGTACAGCCAGGTGAGAGAAGGGACATGGGCACAGAGACACATGAGGGCCACAGATGGGCACAGCCTGCTGACTCACCTCGGAAGGCTTCAGCCTCCTTTCAGAGGACAGATGATGAGCTTCCATTATAGACAGGATCTAGGAGGACACAGGGGCCGTGAAGAGCAGTGAATGAGATGAACGGTGACAAAGGACCATCACCTGCAGTCCCTCTGCCCACCTGTCCCAATGGAATGCCAGCACAGCAAGGATCTGAGGTCCTGCAGCCCAGCCGTGCCCTCAGACAGACGGTGAACCGAGGCCTCGTGCAGTGGGAATGCAGTCAATATCATGCCAGATGGTCAGGGCTTCCTGCCCTTGTATCATACTCCTCCGCCCAAAGCTCCCTGTCTAGCCCCAGCCTGCTGTCCACAGCATCAAGTGTGACTTTCCTACTGGGACCCACTGCCCTCAAGCAGGGGAAGCCCAGAGTCAGGCCAAGAAGGCAGCCTGTTCTTTCCTCTGCAGCTCTCCCTGCAGGCAGGCTCTGTGCAACCACAGTGCCAGAGGACTGCCCTGCTGCGGCGTCTCAATGTCAGCCCAGGATAGTTTGGCTCGGTCTTCTCGGCTCCTGCAACCCGGGACCTTACGCATGTTCAGGGCAGCACAGCCGAGGTCCTTGGAGCCAGGAGCAAGGATGCAACCCTTCCAAACCAGTGCTACTGTAGACCTAATGCTAAGGGTTCTTATCACACACAGAAACAGCAGTAATAAACAATGGGAGGGGGCTTGCTGGTGACGGCAGTGTCAGCACAGCCTGTGGGCATGGCTTCTCGGGGCTGTACCTAGCTCCAGACCCACCAAATTGTCTATCTGGAATACGCACAGCTTTTTCTATGTCAACTTCAATACAGTGGTTTAAAAATAGATGAAAACTGTGCTACTCCTGGAATAAGATGTGAATAAGATAAAGGAACTTCCTGAATTGGAAATAATCAGAGAGCCATTAAAACATCAAAAGGCAGAAAGCTGGACCCATGTGCAGGGGGACAGTGGGAGCCCTGTTTGAGAAGGGAGTGATTTATATGAGCCATGAATACCCAGAGGAAGCAGTGGCCCTGGTTTCCACTGGCAAATCGCCATCCTACTTCTCCTAGGGTGCTCCTTCCACCAGTACTGGGGTGTTGGACATAAGGAACTAGTCCTCATGAGCTGTCTTCTTCCCCACCCACTCATGAGCAGTGGGCACTTTGACACGAGTTGCCAAAATAATGTTTCCAGAAATCACTACCAGAAAAAGGTGTGCAAGCTCACTACTCATCACTGATGGAAGAAACTATACCCAGTGATGTTCGACACTAGTCAAATGAAAATAAAGCTTCTAGCAGGACATGGTGGCACACGTCTGAAATCCTAGCACTTGGGAGGCTGAGGCAGGAGGATCACTGCAAGTTTGAGACCAGCATGGGTTACATAGTGAATTCAAGGTCAGCCTGAACTACATGATGAGATCCTGTCTCAAAAAACAAAAAACAAAACACACACACACAAAAATAAAATGAAATACAATAAAGCTTCTAGAAGCTGAAGATGAAGTAACGCAAGCAAACAGACTAGGACATGTACTGCTTTTATTCCCCCTTCCCATTGTCACCCAGTCTACAGCTAGGAAGAAGTCCACAGCATTCAGAGGCCAGGCCAGTTCAGCCAGGACCAGCTCTTAGCACAACACTGAGAAAAACTGCTCGTAAAATTGAAAATAATCTAAATAAGTAAAACCCATTAACAACCACATCCCAAATGTAGCAGAGAGGATGCAGGCCAAGTCCCGCCCTCAGGCACATTTGCCCAGCGAGGCCAATCTATTGACACTGAGTTTTTACAGTTATATGCTATGCAGAGACGAAAAGAGCTACCTTTGGGTTTAATGCACACTTGAGGGCCGTCTCTTTCAGCTTATTCTGGATCTCTGTGGGTGCCCCGTTCTGTAGCAGTGTCTCTATGATGCCCTGGTAACCCCAACGTGCAGCTATGTGAAGAGGCGTGTCTCCTTTGTCGTTGCCAATATCTAGTTTGCAGGACTGCAGGTCATAGTAGACCAAAGCCTTCACACACTGCAAGGAAATGGGAAGGTGGCACTTTTTTTAGTAACACGCCCAGCCTCAGGCAGCATCCATGTCCCCACAGAACTTAGTCCATGTCCTACTTCAACAGAGGTCCCATGCCCCAAGCCAAAGTACAGTAGCAGGATCCGCATTACCAGGGCAGGACACCATGCTGTTTTCAAAAGAATAGAATTGCCAATCTGTAAGAAATAGCTGCCTGAAACTGTGAGGTCTCCATGGAGAGGTCAGAGTCACCATGGCAGGCCCGAGACTGCTCTCCTTTAAAGGCCTGCTCACGAGATTGTCCCTTAGCCTGTAGCGTTCCTCAGGCCTGGATGTAGGGAGGGATCCATGGTTCCCGAACTTATAAGGTGGTTCAAATGGCCTGCGCCATTTTGTACAACAATGTAGTTTATGCTGAACATACTGTATTCCCCCAGGAGTGTGGAATTCTGGGCCAGAGGATGCTCAGAGGAGCAGTTGGTAATAAAAGTCTTGGGCACCAAGTCCCTAACAAGCTTTCTTGGGAGATGACACTTGATGTGTGTGGTCACAGCTCACTGCTGCAGGAATAAAGCGCCATCTTGTGTGACTCCACAGAGAGAGGGCTGTTTAAAGCTCACTCTGGTTCCTCCAGACTTCATCCCTGTGCCTTTTCCCTTGGAGGGTTTTGCTGTGTCCTTTCACCATAATAAACACAGCTGTGACTTGCACGACTATATCGTGAGTGTTCCTCACAACCACTGAACCCATCTGTGGGCTTGAAGAGCCTTGGCACAGCACACACAAGGATCGCTGTGTTATCTAGGTGAGATCTATGCCGACTGACCCAGGGGATTCTGATGACATGGTATTGAGGCGGGCGAGCATGTTGCATAAAAATGTACAGGGTAAGATCTCATTTCTGTACATTAGCCCCAAACCCAGACTGAACTTTACACAGGCGTTTACCTATTTTTATATAATTCTGGGGGGGGGAAAGGGGGGTAAAGGAGAGTAGATAGCAAAAAACACAAGCATAGTAAAATGGCAAGCAGAAATGGAAACTATAAAATTCCTAGATGTTACTTATAAAATGGAAAATTTGAATATGCACCAAGTTAAGAACCAGATGGTAATGGAAATGAGTGAAAATGATTTAATTTTAGGATAAGATAATGGGCAATTAAGTTTTAGTTTCTGTTACCTCAATAAAACATCTGTAATACATTACATTTTTTTAATTAAAAATATTACACACTCCATGTTCCAATAATTATCAACACGAAATACAACATTAAACTAGCTAGAAGTTCACATTTCTCCAGGAGTGATGAAGAGAGAGAACAGCCGCTCCCAGGACGGCAGCGGCCACTTACATCTTCGTGCCCATAGGTGCAGGCCAGGTGCAGCGGGGTGTTGCCGTTGTTGTCCTGCACCTCGGCACTGGCCTTGTAGTGCAGCAGCAGCAGCTGGCGGAGGAGAGAAGACAACAGGTGAGCCCAGCGGGCACCAGGAAATGTGTCCTTGGGTCAGTCTCACGGGTGGAGGTCATTTGTTCCCATCTTGAACCATATTTATTTATATGGATTGGGCATTTCTAATGCAAAAATCCCAAACCAAGATGATCCACAATCAGAAACTTGGTTGTGGGGAGGAGTGGTGCTAGGGCGATGGAGCCCACGGCCTTGTGCATGCTCGGCAAGTGCTCTACGACTAAGCTACAGCCCCAGTTCCCAAAACCGGAGACTTTCTGAGTGCCAACACACTGGCCCAAATGGAAAATTCCATGCCTGACCACGTGTGGTGGGTAGAAGTCAAAACACAGACGCACTTAAAATGCTGTATGAGGTTGCCTTCTGGTAGGTATATAAGGTATTCAAGAGGCATAGACGAAGCCTGGAGTGCTAGCACAGGCCTGGAATCACAGTACTCTGGGAGGCTGAGGGAGGACGATCACAAGTTTGAGACCAGCTGCACATCCTCGTAACTTAGTGAGACCGTGTCCCAAAATAAAATATAGAAAAGGGCCAATGATGTAGCTCAGTATAAATGCCCTGAGTTCAATCCCCAGAACTATAAGCAAACAAACAAACAAATCTAAATGAGGGAGGAGCAGAGCAAGGGAAAATGGATCAAAATGGTCAAGATATGTTGTATGTGTACCAATTCTCTAAAAGCTAAGTATCATATTTTGTGAACATATACCAACACGAATAACTTTTTAAAAAGAAACATAAGTGAATTTTCTGTTTGTACTTGGGTCCCATTCCCAAAATATCTTATTATGATGTATGTGGCAATCTTCCAAAACCTAAAATAAAACTTAAACCCAATATTCTTCTAAGCATCAACCTATGCTACTATTAAAACCATGCCAACTGCTCTAACCCTGTCCAAAAGCTTAGAGATTAAAGAGAAACACCTCCAGCCCCACCCTCTCTTCCCTTGGGTGATCAGAAGTTTAGCATCTCAACCGGTGGCTCTGTTCAATGGACCCAGGCAGCTGCCTCAGACTCCCACCTCCACTGCGCTGCCTGTGTGGCCAGAGGAGGCCCAGCATTGAGACGCAGCCAGCAGCGGCGAAGCCACCACGCAGGGTGAGCCCCGCAGCTCCCAAGTCCCCGAGGCCCCAGCTCACCGTCACGCTCTGGTAGCCCCTCTGACACGCCAGGTGGAGCGGAGTGGAGCCGTGATAGTCTGTGGCGTTCACCACAGCACCCTTGGAAACCAGGAGGTCGATGAGGGACGCCTGCCCTGCAGAGTGAAGAAGGAAGGAGGGGAGCGTTCCACACCTGACCTGAAGCCACAGAGCATCTCAGCCCTGTCTCACGCCCTGGCAGCAGACACGCCAAGGTGACAGTTTTCTGCTGGAGAGGAGCCAGAGGAAATGTCAAGTCAGGCTCTGCAGATAAACACTTACGGATGGGACCCAGCCCAAGTCCACTTCTCAGCAATCAAAGTCAATGGGAAAGAGCCTCTGACAGCCATGGAACATGCCATGGTTTGTCAGTGTATAGCGTGGAATGCTACGTAGCCATTAAAATATCAACAAGGAGAAATGCTGATACATGACAAATGAAAAACAGCACAGTCCAGAGAAATATGAGCCTTGCACATAGATTTTGTGCATACATATACAAAAGGATGCAGAAATTCCAGAATTTAAATTCTCAGAAATTAAAATTATCTCTGGGAGATTAGAGGACAGCCAGTGACACTGGAGGAGTTTGGGTTTTCAACCATGAATGTGCACTGTAAAAATATATTTAAACCAGACAAGTTGGCACGTGCCTGTAATGCCAGCAGTCAGGAGGCTGAGGCAGGAGGATCACCATGAATCTGAGACCAGTATAGGCTACACAGTGTGTTCAAGGCCCGTCTGAACTCAACAGCGAGACCTTGCCCAAAAACAACAAAAGAACACACAAAAATACCCACATTTTTTAGGAGGGTGGGGGATGGAAGCTCATTATTTTACCTAGGTTGGCCTTGAACTCACAATCCTCCTGCCTCAGCCTCCTGAGTTGCTGGGATAGGTGCACAGTACCACACTTCCTTCTATTTTTTAAAGGCAGAGTTAGAAGAACCCCAAATTGATAACTCTGAGACCATTCTCATAGCTGGGATTTCAGCCCCTCCTCTTGGCCTCTGAGCCCCAGAGCCATGTCAGGCAGTGTGTCTGCAGGGTGAAAACCACACGGACATGCTCTGCTGGCCCAAGAAGCTGCACGGCAGCTACCAAGGCCCACGGGACATTCGCACGGCTTCCCTTGCCACCCCTGGGGGTGCATCACGCAGCGCCCTGCACTGGGCCACCTTGCTCGGCACCATCCCTTTGCCACAGGAGCCGGACCAAGGCCACGTACCACAGAGAGCAGCCACATGCAGAGGCGTATGCCCCCTGTCATCTCTGGAGAACGGAGTGACAATGGACGGATCATTCAACCTCCTAGGGCAGAGAAGACACAGAAAAGCACATCACTTGGAATGGCATGGCAAAGCCTCTCTCTGAGCAGGCCATCATGCCGGCACCCTGGAACCAGAAGACAGATCGCAGGATATGTCTCTTGGGCGCTGTCCCAGGGACCATGCAGCCCCTGCTCAGACTCCTGCAGGAGAAGAACTGAGCCTGTAGCTCCTGTGTCCCTCCCATTAGGTTTCAGCATCTGGCAAAATAGCCTGTGGAGATCAAAAATGTTAGTGGGAAACACTGACATTGCCCCACCCTTTAAAGGTGAGGCAGAGGCAGCTCCCACACCAGCCCATGCATGCAGGTAGTTTTACAATCTCTATTCCACCTGGTTCTCCCAAGGAGCAGATGTCACAGGGGACAGCAGAGGCAGCTGAGGTGCAGGGAGAACAAGGCCCCTCTCATAAGTGCATGGAAAATAAGTAGAAAGTTCCCCCAGGACCCACGTCTCCTCCCCGCAACACAGCTCCCTCTTACCCAGAGACCAGTTTCTCACAGTCGTCACAGAAGCACAGCGGGTGACACATCTTTTGGACGGCATCTTTGTCGTGGTCTTCTTGGCTCAGAAGTCTTTCCACTTCCTTCTGGTTACCTGATGCGATGTGCTAAAAGGCAAGACCCCGAACTCCATCAGTGTTAAAGAATCATTTGTTGCTGGAGGTGTGAGTATTTTGAAAACCTTCATTTGCTCTCTGGGATTTTCTTCAAGATTATCTGGGTGGATGAAGAGACTGGGTAGAGCTGGAGATGAAATAAGACTGGGTGATGACTACACAGCAACATGTTTGTTATACTACTCTCTTTATTTCTATAAATGTTAGAAATTTTCCATAATTTAAAAAAAATTATAAAATTCCCAAAGCAATCAGAAGGGAGCACACACTAGATCTCTGAACCTCAGTGTGGTTTTTAATTCCTCACTAGGAAAAGACACAGTCCTATTCCTCTTATGTTCGAATATGGCCTCAGTTTAGGGAAAAGGGAACAGGTACAATGAGTAAGAGGCCTCACTGACACACCAACCAAGGGCTCAGGCCTGTGACTGCTGGACGCGCTGTCTGGGAGCATCAGTGTGCTCCCCAGAAGGCTCCGGCTCCCCTAGCCCTCCACGATCTGAGCAGGGAGCTGCCTCCATGACCAATGATCAAACCACCAAGGAATCAGATGCTGCACCCAGCCCAGGACATGCACACACGTGGGTACGTGAGCACAGCTCCCACGGCCCAGGAGAGGTAGTAACTGCTGCAGCTACCAGGGGAGGCACTGCTGAGTGGAGCAGGACCAAGAGGCATGACCCAGGCATCTTTGTCTACAAAGACCTCTCAGTATCTTACCTTAAATAGGCAGTCAATGGGAGTTGAGGTCATCTGAGACAGTAAGCTCATCCTCTGCTTAAGGAACAGCCTGTCATCAAAGCCCTCTGACTCCTGCAGGAAAAAGCAAACGACCTGTCATATCCCATGGACCCTGCCACGTGGAGGGCCCAGCTGTAATTCCTACTGTTTGTCAGGGAACAGGATCTGGGTCACTTCTCCCACACCTGGATCTGCTCACTGAGCCGGAGAGCAGACTCAATTGGAAGTGGAGACTCTTGACCATGGCTGCCTGCTTGGGATGGGGAGGCACTGGCTATGCAGTGTGGAATGTGCCATCTCTGCCTGTGAAATGTCGCATGCACATGCCACCAGATGGAAAGCTGAATTGTCCTGGCCTCCTCCCCTCTTACCCATTCCCTGCCAGGCTAACCACAGGTTCAGACAGGAAGTCATCAGACAGGCTGGTCTCTGCTATTTCCAAGTGCCAGCCAACAGAAGGGGGTCTTGCTTTGTGAACATACTTATGAAAAGAGACACCACACTTACGGGGCCAAAGTCCAGGAAGACACCAGATAAGAATTCCTGACATAGATAAATCCTCTCATCTCCAACCACTTTTCAGGTTTCAAGGACCTGCCCCAGTTAATAAATCCAGATTCTCATATTGCAGGTAATGTCTACTCATATATAAATCTAGAAATTTTTCCCTCCTCTATGAGATCATTTCTAGCAGGATAAATCAAAGGATGGTGAGATGTGGGGAAGACCAGACCACACCCGGCGGCCTAGAGAGTACAGGGTCACAGGGAGAGGAGGAAACGACAGAGGCCGAGGCCAAGCCCAGGGCCCGGAGTGGGCTGCAGTTGGAAGTGGCTCTGACTCTTGGGCTGGGGCTGTGGTCTGAAGCTTGAGGCTCTGAGAGTCACAAGTAGGGTCCCTCTTACCAGCCCCCACAGAGGGTTATCCTGACAGACAAACACCAGCACCTTGGAATGAGGCATTTCGGCCCCCAGCTGCCAGGTGCTATTTAAAGCTCACACAATCTACTTTGCATGGTGACTCATAGCTGAGCAGCTTAGGACCTGAGAAACATCAAAGGCATGCAGCTCAGGTCAATCCTGGGCTCCTTCCTCAATTCAGGGTAGCTGTCTGAAGGGCAGTGATGAAGAAAGTAGGTCTTCTGGGACTGAAATCTTTATGGGCAGTGAGCAGTCAGGAGGGAGTGAGCAATACATCAGCAGAGACTTACTTGGGAAATAGATAAATACTATTTATTAGAAACTCAGGACAGTGAGAAAAAGTGGAAGTATGTAGAACTGGAACAGGAACTGAGGATGGTAGAGCAAACCTGTAATCCCAGAACTTGGGAGGCAGAGGCCATCCCGGGCTACACAGTGAGTTCAAGACCAGCCTGGACTACACAGCAAGACCCTTTCTCAAAAGAAAGAAGGAGGAAAAAAGAGAGGGGAGATAGGAGGCAGGAGAGGGGAGAGAAGGGGTGAGGAGAGGAGAGGAGAGAAAAAAAGAAAAAAAGAAAGAGAACGAAAGAACTGAACCAAGGAATAGTACAAACTGTTTCAAGGTTTTTCCCTGGGTTTTCTGATGAACAAAGGTAAAACTGCAACCATTTCAGCAATATTTATTCTCAGAAAACTAAAGTCTTCATTTGTGAATGTGTGTGGTCAGGCCTGGCATGGTGGTGCACACCAACACTCCCAGCACTCAGGAAACTGAGGCAGGAGATTGTGAACTAAAGGCCAGCCTGGATACCTAGGAACATAGCAAGATCCTGTCTCAAAAATAAAAAAGTTTATGGTCATCTCAAGTACGGTTTTATCTTTGGGAGAAAATTTCTGTGAAACCATGACATGAAGAGTTGAAGCTGGGGGTGGTGGCGCACACCTTTAATCCCAGCACTCGGGAGGCTGAGGTAGGAGAAGCGTTGTGAATTTGAGGCCCGCTTGAGCTACAATGCGAGCACAAGACCGGCCTGAGCTACATAGTGTGACCCTGCCTCAAAAAACTAGGGCCGGGAGTTCGGCTCAGTGGTTTAAGGGCCTGCCCTGGCAGGTGCAAGGTTGGGAGTTGGATCCCTGGGGCCGCAAAAAAAAAAAAAAAAAAAAAAAAGTGTTGAAAGTAAAACCGTACTTAATTTACTAATATTTAGCTCTTACTATTTTTCAGAAATCTTGTCCACTATGTGGAGATACATGTGAGCTCTTCCCCCAGGAATTAGCACCATGACATGGCATTGAGTTCACATATTCCCTACACGGAACTTCACCACCTGCAAGAAGCCAGTCAGCAGCTAAAGCAGAGGCAATTGGTACAGACAGAATCCCAATGTCCATGTCACATAAGACAAGGAAGCCACAGTACCTGCTCTATCAATAACAGGCCAAGCTCAGTGCAGGTAGAGAGCGTTTCTCAGGGCCGACTCATTCCACACCCAGGGGACAGACCCCAGGCAGGTCAGGAGGATGACGCATCCACGGTCCCAACCTCCACCAGAATCAACGCCCTGCACCCAGGAAGGCAGGATCGAGGCAGATTCCCCAGACAAGACGGGCGCTCTGGGCTGTGTCCTTCCCTTGCCCACCAAAGCGAAACATCATGCTTGGGGATGACCTTACAGAACATACAGGGGAACCTAGAAACAGACACCCCGGATGCAGGAGAGTCAGGAGAGCAAGCAGGGGCACCAGAATACCTTGATGCTTCAAACGTTACCCTTTGGTAACATGTTTGATTCTCACAACCATCTATCAATGGGTAAAATATGCAGTGTTGTCCCCAGTGTGAATGGGAAAATGGACAGAGCCTAAGAGTGACACATAGATTTGCCAAAGGTCAAAAAGAAATGCAGGATTCAAACTACCACCAGCAACAGAGGGGCCACTTGCAACACTTTCTGGAATAAAAGCAGGAGAGGGAAGCTCCCTGGTTCTGGTCAGTTACCTCCTTTCAACCTGGCTGAGGTGGTGACTTTCCTAAGTGCCACAGAAAGGAAGAGGCAGGATGGCCACATCATGGGGCAACAAAAGGACAGGCGCACCTTTAAGCGCTGGACCTCTCCCTCCCGAAGACAAAGGATGCTCCCGGCCCCATCATACAGCGTCAGGCTGATTCCCCCGCATGATGGAAGAGCAGGAGAGAAAGAGGAAAAAACCACAAGGCAAGATCGTCACAGCAAACCACTCCAGGTGCGAGGAGAACCATACATGCTCCTAGAACCTCACAGAAAACAATTCCAAGGAAGAATGTCTTACAGTTACAGGGATGAACAGCAATTCTGATTCAATACACAAGTGCAGGCAGAGGCACATGTGCACATACATGCATCCTACAATGTGATTTCCCCCTACATATGGAAACAAGATAAGGCAGAAAGGAACAACTTCAGAAGAGCCCCAGCCAGCCACATCTGCGATAAGGACATCTCCTAATCTCACCAGCATCTGAAGGGGGGTCATATCACACCCCAGACAAGGGCAGAAACTAACTCTTCATTGCTAACTGTAATACCATCAGATTACATGCAAACAAGTGAGCATGATCTCAATTTCCGATTCAAGATACAACTATAGAGGAGAACGAGAGGGCCCCTCGCGGGGCCCGGCCCGGGCCGCCTGGCCTGAGCGGCACAGGCACAGATCAGGACGCAAGTATGTACTGCCTTCCGGGGTCCTGACCTCGGAGGAGAACCGTGCGGGCTTGGAATCAGGGACAAAACAATATCCCCCCCGCCCCCCCGTCAGCAAGCTGCTGTTTCGGAGGTCTGGGTAAATTGATAGCAACCAGGGAACATCAACTAACTTTTGTTTTGTAGATTTGGCCAGGCCTCTGGTCAACAACCCAAGCATCTCTTTACAGTGGGAAACGTAGCAAGTATGGGGGATTCTCTTCTGTCTTGTCTTTTATTATTAATAAAATATTTAAAAAAAAAAAAAAGATACAACTATAGCTGCACAGAGAAAAGGCATACGCCAAAATGGTAAGTCTATGACTTTTTTTTATGTCTTCACTGAAATATTATGCATTGCAAATATTATCTATAAGCAAATATCAGTCTTCTGATCAGAAAAAAAATAAAGTTCTTCTCTGGGGAAAAAATAGTACACAATATAATTAGGTAGGTAGCATGCATGGATAGGGAAAAGTCTGGAAAATACACCAACATGTTAATAGGAATGAATTTGGTGGAACTACTGTCACCTGCAGGCATCTGTCTGGTCAGGCAGATGGATTTTCCAGATACTTTAACTTAATATTAACATCAGCAGAGAATTTGAGTCAAATGATAGTCAATTCTCACTATTCTTGGTTTGTAATGCAGAAATCTCTTCACTTTAGTGACTTCAACTTTGAGAGGTCCCTGAGGACTATTAATTTTCACTGACTGGTATGCAGCAGAACACACCAGTGTCATGGTTTATATCTAGATGTCCCCCAAGGGCCTCATGGGTACAGGCAGGGCTTTCAGCGGGTGACTGGATTATGGGGGCTTTAGCTGACTTGCTGCCAGGAGGCGGGGTCTGGTTGGAAGAGGCAGGGCACTGGCGCATGTATCTCTTTCCCCAGCTCCTCTCTCTTCTCTCTGTGTCCTAGCCTAGAGCAGCTCTCCTCCACCCAGGCTCTTCCACTATGCCTTCCTGCCAGGGAGCCAGCCAACCATGAACAAAAACCGTGAGCCAAAATAAACCTCTGCTCTTTCATTACCTGCAGGTGTCAGGTACTTTGTCCCAGTGACGGGAAAAGTGACTCAGACTGCCAGCAATATAAATGTGGCCCATGAGTCCCACAGTTCACACCAAAATATAAGTACCTCCTTTATAGCCAAAGTTCACCAATCAACCAAGAAAACAATGATAAGGCCACTGAGTCCTAAAATTGCACACATTAATAATCATTTCTTGCCTATTATTGTCAAGAAATCCAAATTCATCATTCCTGGCTTCCTTTTCCATGCATGTGCTTTTGCAGATGACAGGGATTAATGAAGCAGGATATTCACAGTGTGAATCTCAATGATAACTCATCAACTTTCACAAGCACCGAGGGGCTTAATGTGCAGTTTCTTGGGTGGCTGTCAAGCATCACAGCCGTCAAACAGCTGAGGCCCCATTCTTTGGACACACTGTCAGAATCCCCCTCCACAACCAGCCCAGAGCACTGTCAGAGATGCCACAGTGCCAATGAAGGTGAGGGGAAGAGTGTGATCTTACGGGTGGTTTAATGGAAAGGCTTCCTTGCCGAATGTATTCGATTGCAGCCTCAATTGAGGTTAGGCAGTACCCCAGTTCATCTTTCGCTGAGCTGCTAAATCTGAAGTTTTTGATGTAGCTCAAATTTGCCATCCTACCACAAAGAAGAAAAGAGTTTTACCATTGAATACTTAGCTAACATTTCCACAAAAAAATATTGCTACTGGTTTGGGTAACTGATTGAATACCTACAGTAAGTCAAGTAAGGGAGCTATAACCACTATGCCCACTGTGAGCTCTCTGCAGGCTGCATGCAATTAGGACAAGTAAAACTACATATTGTTTCCCTGAAACAGGCTAGCTTTCAGAAAGCTGATTATTCTGAAATGAACTATGGGTTCCAATGGGAAGATAGAACTGGAATCAGCTTCCTATTCAGGCACAGTCTCACTGCACGGTCCAGAACGAAAAACCATAAGCTCTCTGGGCCTCAGTTTCCCCATCTGTAAATGCGAGGTGACTCTGGGGGAAAGAGGAGGGGGCAAGTACCCTGTTCATAAGATGCACAACTAGAAGTGGCTTTCCCTGAGTTACACTGAAACTATATAGTGCATGATGCTGCCGCTTCTTAAAAACATTTTTAAAAAAATGTTACCAATTAGGGATTTCCGTTTTCACCAGCAAATATAACAGGACTGAGAGAAGATCATCAGTACACATGGTCTCCAAGTTCACTGCAAGGGGAAAACACACGTTCAAAGTCATCGGGACAAGTGTACAAATTCCCTTTTGCCATCCAACCCACAAAACCACACTGTAGCAAGATAAGAAACAAAATTGCACAAAAGTCCTTACAACATCCAGAACAGTTGTCAGACTTGGAATAAAAGAACGCACAGCATTTTGATAACATGTGCAAAAGGCAATGACTCCAAGTGGCTCAGGTCTTACCACCCTCTAAAAGGTTAAAGAGCCCACGGAGGCAGTGACAGTAGACACACAGAAAGATGTGCCCAGAGCCACCACCAAAAGCCTCTCTCTTCCTGAGGTCACCTCTGCTTTTTGCACTCAGGAATCTCAAGCCCCTATGTACCCTTCACTTTAATTTTTTTCATTTTGTGCTTGTAAGTAATCCATTCATAACTTAAAATTCCAACAGTACAGGAATCAGGGGTACGGCTCAGTGGTACGGCATTTGCCTAACATGAATGAGGGCCTGAGTGTGATCCCCAGCACTACAATAAATAAACGAACAAATTCAAACAGTACCAGGGAGCAAGGGAAGAATGCCCTGCCTACATGTGCACTCAGCTTCTTTTCCCAGTCTCTGCTGCCATTTCCTGCCTTCCTTTGCAGAGCCAGCCTATGACCTTGCCTTCATACGTATGGACACAGAGCCATCCACACTCTCCTGGATGCTGCTGCAGGTGGACTGTATACACTCTCGTTTGCACCACTCGATGTGCTTAGAGACCAACCCCTCTATACGCAGAGACCTGCCTCCTCTTTTTTTTTTCCTTAGCTTCTTTTGTTTTCCTTTTGTTTTCTTTTTTAGCTTTTTATTTTTGCAGTGTTGGGGGGTCAAACTGAGGGCCATGCACATGCTAGGGAAGCCCCCTACCACTGAGCTATATCCCCAGTAAAACCTCCTGTTTTACTTTTTATACCGGCAAATTTCAAACATATGCAGTACAAAATGAGAAGGAACAGGTTAACAGTGAGTCCTGCCTGTACCCTTCACCAGCTCGGCTCATTTCTGAGGCCACTGCTTCTCTGTCACTATTTTCTCACCCTCCTCATGCCTGACCCAGCTCTCCCCAAAGTGCTCGTACTGGAATGCACTGCTGAACCTCAGCCCTACCTGAAGGCACCCTAAAGACACAGCCCCTTCTGAGCAGGTGCCCTCAGCATCCAGTCCTTCCCAGGCCCTTCCCCAAGCACCAACCTCTCTGGCTGGGAGACTGTGTAATGAGCTGAACCACCTTTCGCAAGCAGAGCAGCTTCTGGTGGGGCGAGGTGCATTTGCTCAGCTGAGCCAGCTCTCTCTTTGCACGAGGGATGTTGAAGCTGTAAAATAATTTGGAAACATGACAACTTCAGATCATGGCTGGGGCACCCTTTTTCCTCATTCTGATTATATACCTCAGGCTATATTTTTCTTACATCAAATCACAAGCAATGAAAACAAAGGCAGAGAAGTAATTTGACTCAAGCCACTGGCAAAACAGAATGAAGCTGCACCAGAAGTTTGGAACTAAATGGAAAATAGCCCAACGGGGTCGGGGACTAAACATTAATACTGGACACATTTTTACAGCCCTGTGTGCTTCAATGGCAGGGTTCCCTCAGTCAGGCAGGTGAGGAGAGACTCTGCACCCGCAGAGCCCACCTGGAGACCAGGTGTACAAAATGCTGCGCCCTTTAGCTCCCAACCAGCTGCCTTCCTGGCCGCAGAAGGGGACAGCTGCAAAAGAGAGTCTGGTCAACTTCAGCCCTTTTCTGTGGTCATAAGTAACTGCAAAGCTCCTCGGTAGTAACCATGTCAAGTTGGTGGCCACCACTGCCGCTGAGAGAGAGGCCCAGCTCTGCGGAGAAGATGCTGCCCCAGCCTCCGGGACAGCGCAAAACCTTACCTGAACTCAGGTTTCACACCGATATCTTTCTGCTGGAGATCTTGAAGGCTTCTTGTGATTTTGTTAAAGGCAGCATCCTAACAACAGATTTTAACGAGGCTTCAAATTTCTTAAAAAGCACAAAGTAAGGCTTCTATCCTGGATGATGGTGGTGACTGTGAACCTACCTCGCTTGCCTCCATGGTCCCCACATATTTGAAGATGAGATCATAAATATGGTGGTGGACATACATCTGTGAAATGAAGGGACCCGGTTCAGTCCGTGTGTCCAGCATGAGGAGAAGCACAGGCCGTGGCTGCCCTCTCTCTCCTTACCTCTACTGCCTGCTTCATCAGGGTCATCTGGGCCTCCTGCTTTGCAAGAACTTTCTAGAGGACAAGAAGAATACGATTAAAGAGCCTGGACTCTCAGGCGAGCAAGCCGCAGTCCCTTCCTTTGGAAGCCCTACTGCTTACCAGGTGAGAGTCCCTCAGAAGCTGCTGGAGGCATTTGGTGTACAGCGCATTCACCGAGTCCTGTGCGACACAGAACAGACAGAGGTCACTCTCACCACCAGAGGCCAGAGACACAAGGATCGGAATGTGCCACCCGTCCCAGAGCAAGGCAAACACACCACAAACTCAACTACAAGCTTCAAGGAGCAATGCAAGATTTATCAAACTGTTTTCATGACTGATTTTTTGACCTTTTAAAGATGATTATGCATTAAAAGTAGGGAAAAAATTCTCCATGGGATTAACACAGATGATAATCGTACTTATTTTTTGGACTTTTCCAGGATATTCAAGTTTTCTGTAGTGGCTTATACCACTTTTACAGTTAGAAACATTTTTTTAAAAAACTTCCCACGGTGGAGACAGCACCTAGGAAAGTTGGAGAATAAACTGAGAGGGGTTGGAGGCTCTGAACGGCATGCCAGACACAGCAAGCCATGGTACTGACTATGTGGTGACGGAGGCTCTTTCTTTCACACTCTCGGAATGTTCGGTGGAAGGAGGCGATGCTCCTGTCAAATTTCTCAGCGTGTCTTCCCAAAAATTCTCTCACATCTTCGATGGTTTTCAGGCTAAAGGGATCTGAGGGGGCTGAAGGCTCTTCTGAAAAAGAGACAGAGGGTCAGGCTGGTTGAAGCCTTCACTGCCTCCTGTGAGGGGAAATGTTACATCCTTTGCCCTGCTCCCACAGGACCTGGGGCCCCGTCCTGTGAGAAGGGTGGCAGGGGGCAGCGAGGGAAGAGAAGCTCCTTTATTTCAAGATACTTCTCAAGAATAGCTCAGTTAAGCCGGGCGTGGTGGCGCACGCCTTTAATCCCAGCACTCGGGAGGCTGAGGTAGGAGGAGCCTTGTGAGTTTGAGGCCAGCTTGGGCTACAACAAGAGCGCAAGGCTGGCATGAGCTACACAGTGCGACCCTACCTCAAAAAAACCAGGGCTGGGAGTTTGGCTCAGTGGCTTAAGCGCCTGTCTGGCAGGCACAAGGTGGTGAGTTCGATCCCTAGTGCCACAAAAAAAAAAAAAAAAAGAATAAAAGAATAGCTCAGTTATAGGACAGCCTGGGATCCAAACAGCATGGTCCTCTCAAGGTCTTTCCTTGGGACAAAATCCACACTATCTGGGGTTTTGTGGGGTGAGTCGTGGGGCTGAGGTGAAGAAGCTCGGTTTCCTGACAATAAGAGTTTCAGCACACATTTGACATTTTGTTATCTCAATTTCCTGGGGCAATGGAAGAATTATTATTCTTTACAAATAGTGAGATCTCGAAGAGGCCCAATGGCCAGCCTGGGTGAGGAATAAAACAGAGGTCCACAGACAAAGCCAGGCCTACTCCTCTGCACACCTGAGGAGTGACGCTCTCGTCACACACTAATCACAGGCACGGCACGATGGTGCCTCCTGGAGCTGTGTAACATCCAACCTGCACGACCACACACAGCAGCCCCAGTCCACACCCCCTGAGCTGGAGACGACGCTGATTAGTCCTGGGGGAATTCTAATAAACAGTCACATAGGTTTCTAATGGGCTCTCCACTGTTTTCTGTGACCTTTCGTTTTTTAACAGCTACACCAGGAAGAAGTTCCCCCTACGCACTCCTCCAAATCAGGAGAAAAGGGTTTTCTCCCCCAAATACCTGAACTCTCTCTCTTTTCCAAAGGATGGGCTATACACAGGATGCTGAAACTTTCTTCTTTCTCATTGTAGAAAGTTTCTTCAAAGAGGATGGGCACTGAGAGAAGACAGGCAAAACCAGCTCCTAATTTAATCCTGTTTCCTTGTATAGACACATCCTGGAATGAGAAAGCCGTTACTGTGCCAGCAGCTGGTGGCAGCCACTGAGCCCCCTCTGAACCTGTCCCCCAGGACAGCATTCAGTCAGACCCTGCCGCCTCACCCGGCATGGGTTTGCCGTGAGTGCAGCTGTGGTGAGCAGCACCTCTGCAGGAAAACAGCATCCTGCCTGCAGGCCTCCTGGTAACTCCATCCCTGCACTCACCACCACAGGGCCCACAGGCCTCAAGCAGCCGAGTCCCAGGACCACAGCACCATAGCCCAGCCCCAGAGAGAAGGGTGGTGTGGCCTGGCTTCCCTGACCACGTGCAGGTTGGGCAACGAAGCCAACCCTGACTGTGAGTGGAACTTCCCCTTCTCAGAACCTTCCATTAGAACCTACCATCTCTTCCATTAAAGAAATTAAAAAACAAATCAAAACACAAGTTCCAAATTACCATCAACAGTGAGACAAATGTGCCTGCTGACAGGATACACTCGCAAAGATAAAACACCCGTGCCACGCCATTTCTACCCAAAAAAAAACGCCTGACCGGAAGCTAATCATGAGGAAACATCAGACAAACCCACACCGAGGGAAAGTCTGCAAAACAAAACAAAAATGTCAGCGTCCTGAAAGACAGAGATGCTGAGGAACTGTTGCAAATGAAAGTGAAAAGATGTTAACAGCTAAACGCATTACTTGATCCTGGGTGTGAGGAGAAGAAATTTCTTTGTTTTTCAGGGTAAAGGGTATTATAATTAGCACGATGTGTCCAAGGTCGGTGAGCTGGAGAACATCTGCTCAGCACCAGGCCTGTGAGGGCGGCAGCTACACAGTTAGGGAAGAGAATGGCTGTTCCCAGGAAACACACTGAACTGTGTCGGGTGGGCACGCGTGTGCGGCTTACTCTCGCCAGATTCAGAAAAGTTAATAACAGATGTAGAGAGTCAGCGAGATAAGTCAAGTATGGCAAAATCCAAAGTCTGCCAGTCTGCAGAAAGGGTGCATCAGAGTTCTCTGTACTTTACTCAACCTTCTGTGGGTTCGAAATCATTTCAAAACAAAACGGTTTAGAAAGAAAATTCACCCCTGGTGTCTACTTTTTGGCTAAGAAATCAAGGGGCTTTCTGCTCACTCAGACACACACCTCACAGCGGGAGGAGGGTGGTAAGGAGAGAGCCAGCCTCCAAGGCCACCCTGGGTCCTGAGTGACATTCCCATCCCTCCTTCCTCCAGCCAGCTCCCCCATGGCGTTGCTAAATATTTCAACACTATCATTTAACTCAGTGGAGGGGAAAGGCCAAGAAACAGGACGCTCTCCCCTCCCCCAACCCCCAACACTGACCTAGTGACCCAAGAAACTACCTTTCCATTTAAGGTCTGAAAATGTCCTTCCACAGGTATCAAGATGTAGGACTCGAACTGACAGGTAGACTGAACACTGCTGGACAGGCTTCCTTTGCAGGGCACCAAGATCTGGAAAAAACAAGGTAGGGGGAGCTCTGGAGAGAGGTGACGCTTCTGGCTCCAGCACCAAGGAGGTCTCCAAGCCACTCAGCTGGAACCACGGCAGGACTGCAGGCAGAAATGGCCACGGCTGCTGCTAGCTAAGTTCCTTTGCTGTGCTGGTGATGCAAGCAGAAACCCCTCTCCAAGGCAAGGGAGGACAGAGGGGTGCTGGTCGGTTTCCACCTTCAGATTCAGAGACAGTGGTCTCCTTCCCACCCTCGCTGAGTCCCTCCCCAAAACTGACCCCAGGGACCCTCTGCTCCCACCAGTCCAGCTCCAAGATGCAACAGGCTAGGGTGGAGAGGGGGGTGTGGAATGCAGAGGACGAAAGGGGAAATGAGAAAAGTCACACTGATTCCGCCACCTGAAAGATCAATGCTTCATGCTGAAGACGGCTGCACTGACGGTTTGTAAGGGTGCATCAAAGACCACATAGACAATTTCCTATCACAGGCTGCCTCTTGAGCCAGGTGTCTCAGGGTACCACCCTCTCCCTCTGGCACACACCTGTAATCCCAGCACTCGATAGGCTGAGGCAGGAGGATCGCCATCAGTTCGAGGCCAGACTGGGCTACAAAGTAAGTTCAAGGCCAGCCTGAACTGCATAGCAAGACTCTGTCTCAAAAACAAAACAAAACACCCAGACTATAGTCACCACATTGACAACATGTCATCTCAGCAGCACAGTGCAGCAGTGGGAAGGGGCTCTCTTCCCTGGTCAGACCTGGGTTAGCTTGGGAACTTATGTTTGAACAGAAATCTCTGACTCAAGTGTTCTGAAAATGAAGATGGTCAAGACAGAGAAGCCACACAAAGCCTGACTCCTACAGCAGCCCAGCAGAGAGACCAACAGGCAAATAGCCTGGGAGCCACTCCTGTTCTATGCCTCCGGGCCGGGGCACTGAGCACATGACCTGTCCTTGTTCCTCAGTGTCTGCATGTGGAGAGCGGGGTTGGTGGAATTGTAAAGTCAGGCCAAAGGGCATGCGCAGTCCAGTGGGCGGCATCGAACCTGACCTTCAGGCGGGCACTGCCTGTGTTATAATCCAAGCTTTTACAGCAGTGTACATCCTGAGGGTTTAACTGGTGTCCTCTAAAGAACTGAGGGGCTGCACAAGAAGAGGAATAAAAGCCACCAGTAATCAGCCCTGGCTGATTAGATGGCTATCAGTGAAGGAGCTCTGGCAGAGAAATAAACCACCCTTGGATCACTTCCAAAGCTAAGACTTACTGACCCAAATATTAGAAATTACTAAGCT